>JASANB010007437.1:0-260841 GCA_030248155.1 Sabatieria punctata | reverse complement strand
TGGTACATTGTAGTGTACAGTACAACGTAGTTTTCTGATAACGCACTTAAGATGTTTTATGCTAATTGAGGAGTACTCTAACGCAGGTCAGTGTAACTGTTGAGCCACTGGCGGGCTAGACTGCCAGTTGATCATTCTCTCGTTACGGCTATTGCTTTGTACTGTTGCGAATAAAACGTACTCTTACGGCCACCTGACATTAGCGTACGCTGTTAGGTTATGGGCCGCCCTTGTCCTGCCCCTTTTCTGTTGTGACTCAGTAGTGTCCCATTTGTTCCAGTGATGGCCTCCTCTATCCATCAAATTCCAGTCCTCAAGCTGACAAACTGGTCGACCTGGAAAATTCTGGCCGAGAACTACCTGTCGCATCAGGAAGCTTGGGACATTGTTTTGGGACGTGAACGTGAGCCTCAGCAAGCCGCCGCCGCCCAGGCAGACGCCGAAGATCAAGCAGCAGGCCCCGCCGGACCCAACGCAGCCGTCCGCAGCTTCAGAAAGCGCCAATATCTCGCCATGTACATACTGGTTAGTGCTTTGTCGCCTGAAGTAGCTCGGGTCATTCATATTGACGACACAAAAGACCCTGTTGCGTTGTGGACAAAACTGTGTGACCATTTCGACCGTCGGTCAGATTTGGGTGTAGTGCAGTTGCTGGGCGAGTTGCACAGTCTGAGTTTTGACGGCCAACGCGCTCCCAGTGAGTGGTTAGCGGACCGCCAAAAGATGTACGATCAATTAGCGGCACGTGGGCAAGCGGTACCGGAGTGGCTTCAGGTCGGTCAGGCTATTGTGCAGTTGCCGCCTGGCTGGGAGTCTATTCGTTCCCTTGTGGCACACGCGAGTGCCAATGCCCCCGCCGATCGACCGTATACTCTTGCTCAGTTGGGTGTGCAGCTCGATGATGAGTTCAGGTTGCGTTCTGCCAGCAAAGAGACTGGGGCTTTGTCTGCTCGTGCTGGTGTTGTTCGTGCAAAGGGCAGAGGTGGTCAAGTTAAGCAGCAGTCATTGCAAGGTGCCAAAGTGTTTAAGGGCAAGTGTTTCACCTGTGGCGGGCGAGGTCATCGTCGAGAGCAGTGCCCTACACCTACGACGCAACAGGAAGCTACAGTAGCGCAGGCAGCTGAGGTCTCAGATGAGGACTCTGATGAGGTGGTTGCTGTTTTGGCGGTGTACACTCCTACCGGTCGTCATGCCGTTGTGCTCGACTCTGGTGCGTCACAACACATGACTCCTCATGCCGCTCTCCTGCTGAACTACCAGCCGCTGCCTGGCTGTAGACCTGTTCGTCTTGCCGATGGTTCCACCATTTTTGGTATTGGTGTTGGTGACTTGCCTGTTACTGCATTCTACCGTGGTGTTGCTACCAATCTGTTCCTGCCTAACTGTCTGTGTGTGCCTAGACTGACATCCACTCTGTTTTCTGTCAGAGCCAGCGCCTGCCATGGTCTCTGCACTGTGTTTCGGGATGGCAATACCCGACTTTTCAACTGCAGTGGTGCGCCGGGTTGCGGAGGGTGTCATTCATGCGGGCACTTACGTTCTGAGTGCTGAGCTGGTCCCGTGGCTCTGCTTCTGTGGATCGTGTTTCCAATGCAGAGGACGTGTCAGACATTCAGTCGTGTGGCATCGCAGATTCTACCGTCACGAGAATGGATGCCCCTCTCAACAGACAGTAGGGGCCAGGAATGGTCAAGTATCGTTTTTCGTACATGAAGGCTGATCCTGATGTTGTAGACGCCGTCTCCCCGATCGCCTCAGTTGGTCGCATGATGGTGGAGACCAGATACAAAAACAACCCATCTCGCCTGGCTCCGGATGTCCCTCACGCATAGGGACACCAGCTGGTAAAACGGTTAGTTTGTCTAACTTGCCCCGTGCTCTCGTTTCCGTTTCCGCTGATCGCCTCGTACAGCCGGAGGAGGAGGAGCGTGCAGCTGTACCTCGTCTCCAGCGTGAAGGGTTTCTGAGCAAACCAGACGTACCCGCGGTCATTCGGCAACCAGTTGAGAAGCCAATGGCACCAGCAGTCCTTGAAGTTCCTCCAGCGGTTAATGGTCTAGCTCTACGGCCAGTTGAGTTAGTCAATCGCCAGGTTCGTCAGGTTCAGGAGGAGCAACAAGAACCGGAGTCATGAGTACACGCCATCACCAGTCACAACAACAGCCACCGGTGGAAGACTTGTGTCGTAAACACATGTTCTGTGATAAGTTGTGTCTGCGTAATCACTTTATTCTACTGGTGTGTCGCCTACTACTACTGATTTTAATTCCACTAGCCACTTAACTAGCCAGTAATCAATCCAGTAGTTTCTCTCGGTTTTTCGCTCTCTTATGTAGCTGATTTTTGCGTTATCAAGGAGGAGTGTCGGTGGTACATTGTAGTGTACAGTACAACGTAGTTTTCTGATAACGCACTTAAGATGTTTTATGCAAATTGAGGAGTACTCTAATGCAGGTCAGTGTAACTGTTGAGCCACTGGCCGGCTAGACTGCCAGTTGATCATTCTCTCGATACGGCTATTGCTTTGTACTGTTGCTAATAAACGTACTCTTACGGCCACCTGACATTAGCGTACGCTGTTAAATACAGTTTAAACAAAACAAACAGGTCTCAAACCAGGATTTACGACAAAAATGTGCGCATGCTCCATAGGCGGCACTTTCTTTACAGAGACAGGTTTAGACAGACGCCAATCACTATTCAATTTACGACCCACTAAAAGGCATGCAAAAAACGAAGAAACATATTTCGCAACCTAACTACGTACACAGATTATAATAAGTTATGTACACATCACAGCCTACTGTAGTTATAGGCCTGTGCATCTCCGGGCTGTCACAGGTACAGCAAACGGTCAAGTTGCAGAAAGGCAAGTAAACACTGCGTGTCTCTCTTGAGCCAGTTGGTCCATCTTACATTCTAACTATCGCAAAAAGTGACTGAAAAGCATTTTACCAAAGAGACATTTGTTGCTGTGCGGTGTTCGGTTTACGAACCATTGAGGCTGAGGCGGAGGAACGGTTGCATGTGTTTGATGATTTCCTGGGTATGGTTTAGTTTCACGCTTTATTACTGCATGTATTTTTTGGTGTCAATTTCTCTGTTTTCAGTGACGGTTCGCTCTCTTTCCAGAGCACACGCGAAGCAGCCCTGTGCTCCGGCTTCAAACGGGTTCGGTGCAGACTGATGTGCCGATTGATACGGCCGGCTTAAATCGACCACCTGCTGAACACAACCATTCCAGCACTGAACAGACTTTACACTTTTTACTGTGTTTGAGAGTTCAGCGAAAACATAAAAATGAGCTGTATTTTTCGAGTTTTGCACGTGCCAAAGTGGGCGAATGCGAGAAGTGGACATGAAATAATATTAAGTGTAATATTGTTATATAAACATAGTCAAGCTTCTATCCACTACTTTCATCGGTCGCTGCAATGTATCTCTGTCAAATCTTTTGAAATTTCAACGATTCAAAAAATCAACACAGAAAGGCTCAATATTTCTACAAAAGGAATTAGAAAAGTTACGATTACAAAATTGGTTTCAAATTAGCTCTGAACACAGATGCAGTTCACGTCATCCGGCGTTAATGAAGCAGAATCCTTCAGCAGCATTTATGAAGTATTGTTCTAGAGCCCTGTTCGTTGTCAATCTCCTGGGTGATGAGGGGAGCATTGTCGGCACGAACCACTTCAGCACAGGGGTGCATCAGTGAGCGATGTACGTTCACGGCCTGCTTACCTTGTAGAACTGGGTGTCCGAGTAGTAGTAGGCTGGCAGAATTTGGATGGTGACCAAAATCACCTCGTCCACCAGAAAAATCAGACAGTCCTGTTCGGTTTCGTTGTCATTGCCATTGATGCTGCTGGCCACCTGGCACTGGTTTGGCATGTAGGCAATGCTGGGACGGCTGAGGGATCGGCCAGCGGCAGTCAATCAGCAAATCTTCGGGATTGACTGGAATGAATTGAGGCTGGAAAGTGTCCGAACTTGACCTGACCTCTTGTCAGCTACCACAATAGTAGCTAGGATTGAGGGTAGGTCGTGATCGCCGCTTAGCTTCTGCCATGTTTAGATCCGTTCCAGAGTCCTGTGCTAAGTTTTTCTTGCAACAAAAAAGACAGATTGTAGAGTACTGTTGATCGGGTATACCCATACCCATACCCAAAACTGGGTATTTTTGAGCAAAACTACCTGAAATTGAATATACCCATGCCAGGTACTTTTAGTAATACCCATGCCCGGGTATACCCGATTTTTAAAAAAATACCGGGTATTTGAATAGGTATTTTTTAGAAAAATCGTGAAGTACAGACGTTAATTTCTGTCAAAACTCTGCAGAAATTCTCTCAAGAGAGTGTTTAGAAAAAGGAATACCGTTTCTGCCATGCATCATGTCCTTTACTGTTTTGGAACGGTTAGTTAGCTACCTAATTTGTTTCAAGAATTCTATAATTAAGCATTTTGGCTTTTCCAATGTTATGCCGAAAACACTATGAAGACGTCTTACTGAAAAACGTTTGTGGGCTCAGAAAGGAACGCCCTTGGGTTCTTATGCACGTCAATCTCTCACTGCAAAATTCACAGTACACACTATATACATGACATGCATAAAACATGGTACGACTGAAGCTGACTGTTTACAAATGTACGTCAGTAGATATAAAGTCTTTTCCGTGAATAGAGTAAATTTCTTGCCTCTCGTTTACTTATAATAGAAATCTGACTTCTATTTTGTGCTCACTTTGACGATAAGTACCGCTGTAAGATTAATAAACTAGGAAACACAAAGAACACCTAAATTAAAAAATTCTCTAAACAACCCTGCTATATGTTTAGACGTCAGCATCCTCATTTTTGACAATGCTAATTATTCGCCTTGAGTGAAAGTAAAAATGCGCCAGATTTTAATGAGTTGTGTTAGAAAGCTGAGCTCTTCAAATTCCTAAGTCCATATAAAGATTGGTTAACCTGTAAAATTTGGGAAAGGTCGATGAAGGGGTTCGTGACATATTGATTTCAAAATTGACCTCTGAAAATTCGGGTCCGTTGAATTCGGAAGGGCATAACTCGAGACTATAGAGGCTAGCAGGCTAGGACTTGGCCAAGACAAACTCTTAACATATAATAATAAATAATAATCGTGCCAAAAATCTTTCATTTGGTTGAAAATTGAAAGAATGGCGCCTGTTTAAAATTATTCAGAAAACTCGAAAAAAGGCCAGGCGATCTTTTTTATTGCTAACACTGTATTTATAGCAAGCTGAAATTTTTATACAACTATTGTGGGTGACCCAGACTCAGAAAGTGCTATTAGAAATTATACTCGAAGAATTATACAGAAGCTCGTTTTTTGCTAATGCTAGTCTACTAAAGTATTCGAAAATTCGCCACTGTTCTTTAGTAACTGTGAAGTAAAACTGCTACACTGATCACATAATAGTTATCCAAAATACCAGATTAAAAATATATTTTTGCAAAACGAATTGAAATTTGGCATTTTTGGGGAATTTTGGATTATGCGATTTTAATGAAAAATACCCGATTTATACCTGATACCCGGGTATTTTTAAAATACACCCCACCTACCGCCACCATAGTGTTTGGGTCAGTTTGACCAATGGACAGGTCAACCAAAGGCTGCGTTCGTTTCTCAGCAGGCATTCGAGGGACAGACTGTGTTTTGAAAGTATTAGGAGTGCTAAAAAACAGCAGCCAACAATTCTGTGGCTTCCATAATCATTAGGGTCAACTATTTAGTTTTTTGGCATTGAAAGTTGAAAATCGACCAAATTTTATAATGGAAATTTTGTAGTTAATATTATTGCACTCATGGTACTAAGACGCGTTGACAACGAGCGAATGTTTAGCTGCGTTGTATTTCTAGAGACTGAGCGGGAAAATTGCAATTTAGGACGATAGGCCAACGGAAAAACGCGCACCTAGATGGCACATATTTTTGTCCGCCTTCTTGTCCGCTCTCCGACCTTTCGCTGGCTGGAGCGAATCAAGGCTGCCGAATAAAGAATTATGTCTTTTGAAACTACATTTTATGTTGCCGCCCGTTGTAATGATATCAATGGTTTGTTGACAGGTAGTAGGAGGCACATTTTTGCGCGATGTGCTTTGATTAGAGGCCCGAAAAGATCGCCTACGGGCACGGCCTTACCCCAATCAGCGCTACTTAAAGGTCGTCTCATCTCTGAAATTCAGTTTGTTTCAGTTTTGAAATAAGTAGGTTTTTAATTGTAATGCGGCTCTAACATGGTTTCAACTTTTGCACTACAGGTGGCAGTTGAATCGCATACAATATCTAAATAAAAAATCCTTCTGAATTTATCATTCGATACAGAATTTACTAAAAAGTTTGAAAACAATTTTCTTTTACTATGCCATGAACTACTACGAAGTTCGGTTAGTTGTTTGAATGGAAACTATTGTGAGAACGTGATTTGATTTGTTCATTTTAGTCTCTGGCTGTTGGTTACCTTTCTGTGGTGGCTGTTCACCAACGACTATGGCACCGGATTGGATTGAGAAACGTGATTTTCCGTGTTATATCCCCTGGGATACTAAGTGGGAAACTAAGTGGGTAGTAGTCCGTCTAGCTACTGGTGAGACCCTGCGGGTCCACCTGTAGCCCGAAGTGGTGTACAAGGTACAGTGTACCGGGTGCTGTACAAGGTGCGTCGAGGACTCCTGGCTGAAAAACAGCTGTTGCCTGTACCAGAAGAACTGGATCAATCAACTGACCGGAAATGCCGGCTCTATTCAAAAATCCCAGAACGCCTGATTGAAGATCGGGTTGGACCAGGCAGGAATCTGCTGGCCCTAATGGGACCCTGGCCTGAAGGAGCCCCTAGACTGAGGGAGATTGAAAAAGGAGACCTGAACCTAAGTACAGATGCTTTCTGCCAGCATCTGAACTTCCAGCAAAAGAAAGGTGTTTGCAATTTCCTTGATGGGAAGTGGGCTGTCTCTGCAGTCATTGGTCCGACAGGCGCTGGTAAAGCAGACACCCTTTTGAACATGATTTTTCGACACTTGAATGTCGAGGATGACCGCAGAGTGTCTGTTACTAATAGCGCTGCCTGCGACCGCATTACAGTCCAGTGTATTGGCCGTTCACACCACCAGTGCAAATATGGAAGCTATAGAAAAACGAATGGACTACTTGAACATACACAAACGCTACGCCTCCAACAAACTCATCAGTCAGCAAGATGTATGCACACTTTTGACGCAGCACGTCCAGTCAGCAGTCGAGACGCGAATTCCTGAACTGGGTCTAATTGAAGGTAAGCTAAGAAAATAAATTGAGCAGTTGTGACTTCTTCTGTTTTTAGAAATGAAAGACTGAGTCTGAGACAGGACAGAATTCTTATTTGAGAGTGGAGGCGAAGATAAGAGCCAAGATAACTAAAATACAATCGACCAATACTATATACAACAGAATATGCAGCGGTAACCTCAGGGTACTGTGGATCAGGTATACCTGTACCTGTACCTGATTATCAGGTAGATTTGCAATACCCACCTGATACCTACCTGATACCTGATCGGGTACTTTCAAACTGTACCTACCTGATTTTGGGTATTTTTGTACTGAAACAGGTACAGGTATCAGGTACAAACAGAAGGCACCAAATAGTAGTATACGACCGATTTGTTCATTAAAAAGCGTGTAGGAAGGCTAAATTTTCTCGCCCTGCTTGGGCCGTTGCGCAACCAGGCCACTTCAGAGTACAATCCTCCTCATTTCTGCTAATACTATACTCAGAATGCTTTCAAAAGCGTTTTTCAAGTCATTTTTGCCAAATTTGTCTCGCCCTGTTGGGCCATAGCCCAACGCCCAACCAGAGATCTAAAAATTTTATACTTCCTTTTGCAAAATCTTGAGTAAGCCAAATAAAGGACAAATAGGGACACACTCTATGGGTAAATTATGAGAAGCCTTACTCTAAGTTGGAAAGATGAACCACCAGAGATGGATGTGCAAAGCAATTCCACACCCCTGTGATATTTTGAGAGTGGGTTTTTAGCATTTTGAGCAGTTTCATAACGAAAAAATCCTAAAATCACAGGAACTAATCTGATTTTAGCTGACTTTTGAGACTAAATTGGTAGTCTGGGAGATTTTTCGGCTAAAATCTGGATTTCAACTTTTTATGGGTAAATACCTGATACCTAGTACCTGATACCTGTATTTTTGTGAATACCTACCCATACTTGATACCTGATTGGGTATTTTTGAAATACCTGTACCTGATGCCTGATATTAGGTACTTTCCCTATACCTGCCCACAGTACCTCAGGGACATGCACAGAATGCATGACAGCGCTTTAACATCTGAACAACCAAATATCGCTGATTAAATAAATATAAATATGAAAAGAACACATAATACAGGTTAGAACGCAAATCAAAATATACAAAATCACAAGGAACATAAAGAAACGTGGCCTCTGCGTAAAGGGAAACATAGCAACAAGTTCGTCTCTTACTGAGCTGACTATTAGTCTCTGTTACTGTTTACGCATAGTTTATGAACGGGTTCCCGACAGTCGAGGAACTTGATACTACAGGGGCAGGGGAGATCCCAAATGGGTTAGTCGACCAGTCGGTAGGCCAGTCCAGCTGGGGGTTAGTCGACCAGTCGGTAGGCCAACGCTATGGCTACTGTTGTTTGTGTATACACATACACATTTACCATACACAAAAATACACATTGTTTTTTCAACTAACAGGCTAACACTGTAACTTATTAGTATTCACATGACGAATTTCGGCGCTAAATTAACAATGCAAAGAATCTGCTTGTCAGGGTTTGACATCAAAGTTAAATATCAGCATGATAAGCAGATTCGCATTGAGAAAGAGAAGAATCGGCTCGCTGCCGACCATGGTCAAAAAGGTGGCGGTGTTGTGGTTGATTCAGGAGACTCAGACAGTTCTTAGTTCTGTTTCTTGGTACTCAGCTCAGTGTCTGTACTGGATTCTTAGTTTGTTTGCTGGATAAAAGTTATGGACAGACCGGGATTTGATGGAACAAATAAGTTTTCATGCAGCACTGCATACATGTATCAGGGGGTCTGCCTCCCAACCCGACTTAGGCCAGACCCCCCGGACGAGGACCCCCCGAGACGATTTTCCCGATCCCTTCCAATTTTTCTGGAAAGTATTTTGTTGACCAAATTTTTGCGATTTTTTAAATAAAATAGGTTCAGGTTCAAGTTCAAGTTCAAGTCCAGGTTAAAACCTATTAATAGATCCAGGTTCCATCGGACTTGCCAAGAGTGCTTGCAAGTTTGCCAAATTCTAGTTCTACCCGCCTACAATCTCGCTTGAGATTCCTTATTTGGTTTAGTTAACGCTGATCAAGCACACAGTCCTCATCTTCAGAAGTATAAAAAAAATTTCAGAGAAAATTGCGTTGAATGATCTGCTGCATTGCAGCTGGGTTTCCATTCCCAACAGTGAGAGCATATGTATGTACATTCTGTGGTTAAATAGACAGACAGAAAAGGAACAGAATCACACAAAAGTAACATGCGAAAGCCAAGACTGCCACAGATCGAATAGACAATGAAGCATTACAAGTAAATTAGAAGTAAATTGAAAGTAAATTTTTCAGGCTTTTCGATCTAATTTAATTTACTTTTTACTTGCTTCGCCATTTTCGTCAGAGATTTAATTTTATTGTAATTTACTTGTCATTTAATTTACTCTTGGATAGTAAATTATTTTCAAATTTAATTTAATTTTTATTTTAATTTGCTTGACAACGGTACTCTTGGAAAGTCCGGGGTTAAAAATTGGTTCAGGTTCAAGTCAAGTCCAACATCAAAATTTCAGGTTCAACTCCATCGTCTGAAAAACCTGGACAATATGTTTAGGTTCAAGTCCACTGATACTTTCAAAGAAACTGTAGAAAGCTTGCGCTGCATGCAACATTTTTGAGCTATAAGGTTTTCTACTGGCAGTGAAAATCATAGATCAGAGTTTACAGGGCAGTGTACTTTGGAATGGGCAGTTGTGGGATAGGTCAGCGTTGGTTGCATGTCTATGGAGCCAGTGGGTGTTGCAGGGGAGAGACAGTCAGGCGCGGTTTTCCTTAATATACATGTATGTTTTCCTTAAACATGTACTAATTAAGAACTGTAGAAAGTACCTTGGAACTCTATTAGACTCAGGGTAGCTTCATAACAACAGTAATATCTCAGAGCCATACATGTAACAGCTCATCTGCCGAAGGGGGGTTGGGGGTCGGCCCAGTACAGGCAGAGCAAGAAGAAAAGAAACAGACCGCGATACATAGGTTTTACTTGGCACGCACGGCACACACTGACAACCAAAAAAAGTCGGTCCGTCTGTGGGACTGACCTACCAAAAAACTATTCAGAACTGTAAGAGGGGTGAGAGCGCTGTACACGAACCACTACATTAAGAATTTAGTCTGATCTCAAGGCACAATCAACAAAGTACGGTAATGTACCAATTTAAACAAGAAAGGTGCCAACTAACAACATAATTCATAACAGCTAACAACAAAATCAACATTGACAACAAATAGCTTTGTCGTGCTCTTCTGGGCACCACACATGGTATATAGAGCTCGAGAATTACAAAACCGGAAACACTAAGCACAACAGCAAACACAACACCCTGGATCTTTTCGATTTCAAGTCTTAGACCGGCCCTTTGTGATCCATCAGGCTCACAGCCGCCATCAGCTCTTCGGCGGCGATACGCTGAGCCTGTGTAAGTGTGTCTTTGCTTGTCTCCTTTCCTGATCGTTTCCAACTGGGCCCATGCGGCACATCGACCATCATTGCGATTCGCGTGGGCAATCGCCGTCACAACCGCTCGAGCCAGACCATAGGTGGTCTTGTTTGTTGTCGATCTTGATAAAACAGCCGCCATGGCCACTGGCACTTGAAGTGCTGTGCAATGAACTCGATTATTTACAGTGAAGCTCCACGGGAGCATTCTGGCCGCTGCTGCAGCTGAGTTACTTGGGGGACGACAACCGTGGACATAGTGTGTTTTGACAAACGAAGAGAACAGGGGTACTCCAGCACCCACTGCGTCCCGAACTGTCTTTATAAGGATCATGCAGAAAGAGCACCTCATACAGACTTGCTCCGCTGTAAGCTGTAGCTTGAAGCTGACTGGGCACATAATGTGTTCGAACATGCTGTGCTGCTTTGGTAGCCCTTCTGGTTTTTTTCATGCTAGTGGATTCCTTTCGTTTGGCTTTGCAAAGCTGAAGCCTTTTTGATCCCCTTTATGGAAATAGCCTTTTGTTATCTCCTCCAACAGCTTGCAGGGATCGCCATGCCTGTCTGAGCCAATCAAGATGATTCTCAGGGGGTCTGCCTTGTCTGCAGCTATCATAAATCAACAAACCGGTTGGTTGGCCTTGGCCACAATCTCTCATTCGCGTGCTCTGAATCGAATGTTCTGGGCTTGCTGCACTGCACAGCTTTGGCATGTTGGCGGCACTTCGGGCCCCACTTGCTAAGGCTTGGTAGGCTCTTTTCACCGTGGAAACAATGGATAGGGGGTGATCTCGTTGCAACGGTGTCTGATTGTCGCTCCATAGGTAGAGGGCAAACAAGTTGCCTGGAAAAGGGGGCTTGGGTTGAAGGTGTAGAAAACCATTAGTAAGGTTGAGTGTGGCTTGATTCAAATGAGCCACTCCCAGAGCCTTGTTGTTAGGGTCCAATTCTGCATGGATCTACAACATGGCTTCTATGGTGGCAGTTTTGCCACTACCAGCAGGCCCCACCATGAGGGAGACAGGATGTTTACCATTGATGAAATGAGAGACTGCTTGTTTTTGCTGGAAATTCAAGCTTTTGCATGCTGGATGAGCGCCAAGATTTCGCATTCCTGCAATACTTTGAGGTTCAGGTACTTGGGTGCTCCGTAAATCTCGTTTTAAAATACATTAAATTGAGTGACAGCAGCCTTGATTCGCTCCGGCGAAAGGTCGTGTTTGCTGGGACAAGAAGGCCGAGAAAAATATGTGACATCTAGGTGCGCGTTTTGCCGTTGGCCTGTCGTCCTAAATTACAATTCTCCCGCTCAGTCTCTGCAAATACAACATGGTTAAACATTTGCTCCCTATCAACGCGCCTTAGTATTGTGGTTACAATAATAATCACTACAACATTTCCGTCACACCAGGTGGTTTTCAACTGAGACCTGCCCCCTACATTCCGATACAGTCGGCAGACAACATAGACTTCATCACCTTGAGCAAAGCGCCAGTGTAAGCTAGGGACTTCCGGTGCTGGTGGATCGAAGCGGGTGACCAGCTGCCTGCAGTCACCGGCAGATTAGGGAGGCAGAGGCAAAATATATCTGGAGACTCTCTGATCACATGGTCATGCTGTGGCTTTGGGAGGTGTCATATCGAGTGGATCTGATTTGTTATTTGCCTTTAGCGCCTTAGTACGGTAGCCTTGGTTATCATTTGTTTTTCTTGCTAAAAACCGGTTTGACCTGGTTTTGTGAGCCCAGCCCGGACAGCTGGGCAAGGGAGCGGAGCGAGTGAGTGTTGTGCGCTAGTGAGCAGATTTCTGCCGAAGTGAGCGAGCTGTTTGGCAGCAAGTAGGTGCTGTCTGGTTGCCACGTTGTAGTACACGGAGTAGAATAAAGGTAACGTGCGAGTGGTGTGGTTTCGAACCTAAACTAGTGTTTGCCTTTTCGTACTTCGATCTCCGGCCAGTGCAAGCGAGCGCAAGCAGTCGAAGAAGGACGGAGGCAACAGCAAAGTTTTGTCAGGAGGTGAGCAACTTGGCGGATGGTCATAAGGTGTTCCGTCAGTGACCCTACCAGCTGTTGGCCCAGTAGCACTGTAGTCTTGAGTTTAGTTAGTAACTAACTAACTAACTAACTAACTAACTAACTAACTAACTAACTAACTAACTAACTAACTAACTAACTAACTAACTAACTAACTAACTAACTAACTAACTAACTAACTAACTAACTAACTAACTAACTAACTAACTAACTAACTAACTAACTAACTAACTAACTAACTAACTAACTAACTAACTAACTAACTAACTAACTAACTAACTAATGTTTTACTTAGTAAATAACTAACTAAATTCAACCGGCACAACACTGTGACCGAGTCCAGTATATTCTTCCGACCAGGCTATCTGTATTCAAAATAAGGTAGCTGTCACAATTGTTGTTGTTGTTGTAACTTTTTGTCCTTTCGGACTAGGAGTAGCCAACTACTATAGAGCAGGAAGAGGCACAAGGTCCAGCCTCCTTAACAACAACCCTCCCCTTTTGCTGTCGGTGTGTGCAAGACAGCTAAGGTTTGGTCCCTATTTATCTACTTGCATTGCTGACTTTCGACGGCCTGGGTTGGGCTTTGTGTCGACTACTTCCCATCGCCTTGACAGGTTTCGAACCCACAAACACACCGCTTCCAAGGATGCCGGGGCCGCCGTGACACACAGGATAGCGTAAACTTCCCATGGCCAAGACGCGACACAATGATAAATTTGGAACGCTTGAAAAGTAGTGAGACACACCTTTGACACAATAGCATTCATCGAGTGGTAGTACCAGACAGACATGGGCTAGCATTTCGGCTGATGGGGGATAGAATTTTCAATTCCTGAGCGGGGTAGGAGCGCCTGATGGGTGGCTGAGGGGGTGTTAAGCCAAAAAAAAAAAAGTCCGATTTTTGGCGAAAATCAGGGTTTTTTGGCATATTTTTCATTAAAATTAGCTATTCTGAGCTCATTTACGCCTATTCCAGGCATGTTTTTATCATAATTTTCTATACAGAATTCTTCCCAAAAATTCCTGATGGGGGGTAGCGGCCGGCTGATGGGGGGCCAACCCCCCTCAGCCCCCCCCCCTTTGCCCATGTCTGGTACCAGAATTAAAATATTTTATCGAATTCCGTTCGGAAAGCGCGTCGCGGTAGCGATTGTTGAGATTTCGGGAAAGAAATCGTTCACCAGAAGTTCATTGAATCGAGTAGTGTCTTCAAGTCGTTTTCCATGTCAGCATAGACCAGCAGCAGTTCGCTCATGCCAAGCTTGCTCCCTGTGTCCTCAGTTGCCTACACCAAAGCATACCCTGCATAAAACCAAACAACTAAAAAATTGGCCTTATTGTGATGCCCCATCCTTATTTGCATATGCTTTGGCTTCCTTTTTCTTGCTTAATTAGTTCACTTTGTTTGTACCTTGGTTGCTGTAGTAATGTTGCCTCCGTTTCTTTCTAGACTATAATTATGTGTCATGCGCACCCTGTATAGCACCTATTTTTGCTAATTATCTCAATGTAGAAGTTCTAGACTAATCTTTTGTAAGAATTCTCGGTACGTTCTATTTGCCCCGTTCTAAGTGAGTCATGTGTTGTCCCCACTGTGTGTACTTGTTCCCTGGTCTAAGTTTCTAGTTGCCTGTGTGCCCCCTAAGTCTGTGTGTGCCCCTGTAGCTGTGTGTCCCGATCAGTGTCGTGGCCTTTGTGGTACGTACCGTATCTACCGAGCGTCCTTTGCGGAGTAAGTCCTATTCAATAAAAACATTCTAGTTGTATTTCTGTCTCGATCGATAGCAATCAGCAACCGGTTTCCAAGCCTGTGCGGCCTGACCCGGTGCCAAATTTACATAATAAAGAAGGTGACCGGAAAAGCGTCATACTTCTTTTTGGAGGAGACGACCGGGAAGGTCAAGTTCTAGTTTAGACCAGAGGTCGTTATAGGTGGTGACGCCTGGTTGCTGATAGCGGTTGATCGTGCGGGATTCTGATACTAAATCCAGTGCGGCTGGATTTGTTGAGTTGGGTTTCGATAATCTGATACCTCAGTGAAATTCTAGTTGCCCCAATTGCGAATTATCAGATTAATCGAAAGAGAGTGCAATTTGACGCAAAGTTATTGCACAAAGGGTTACTACATACTAGCAGTATCGTAGAGACCGATTAGCTGCCAAATTAGGCAAGGTGGCTGCGGACAGCCGCTATAATTTGAGAAGCAAAACTCGTGATTCTAGTGAGCCGTCTAGTTCTAGTTTATTAGACAAGAATAAAAGGCCTAGGCCAGGTCAAACGCGATGGACGCGTATGGCAGAACCTCCTGTAGCAGACATGGAGACTTTGAATCAGAGGGTGCAACAATTGCATGATAATGTGCAGTACTTAGCACAGCGTAATCAGGCTTTAGAGGACCAGAATGCTGGTTTGCAGCGGGCAGTTGACGCCGCTGGTAGAGTAACTCCCCTCCAGACACTAATAACTGGAGCCGGGACGTTGTGTCCGAAATTTGGGGGTACCCCGGATGAAAGTTTTAACACATGTTACAATGAGTTTACCCTGATTACGAATTGGCTAGGCGTAAATGAGGCAGTGAAATTGCAGGCTTTACCTTATTATTTTACAAGACATGCAGCTGACGCTTTTTCCTCTTTACCGGTCGAAGACAAAAATAATTATAATAGGTTGGTAGCAGCAATGCGTGCTAGGTTTGAATCACCTGCCTACCAAAGACGATATGCGTCAGCGCGAGGACGAAGGCGTAATCGCGTTTTCAACACGTTTAAAGAAAAGATTAGGGGCGGCTATGCCTCAGGCCGACCCGGCCGAACAGCAGAGATTGCTGCTAGGTATATATCATTCGCGGTTAAGGCGTACAAGTACTCACTGGTAATTATAGACGAGGCCAGTCAGGCGACTGAGCCAACCTCTCTGTTGCCACTGACCAGAGCTAATGGTCCGGATGTCACAGTGGTCTTGCTCGGCGATATCCAACAGCTCGGAGCCAATTCGGCCCTAGCTGGTCTAAGTTACGACCTGAAGGTTGTTGAGATGATGCATCGATGGGAGTTAACGTTGTTGCATTGGTATCTGCAGACTGAGGTGCCAACCATAACGAAGGTGCATTTGACGGAGACCTACCGTGCGCCCGGTGTTCTAGTTGCCTTCAACAACGTGGAGTTCTATGATAATACCCTACAGCCACACGAAAAGCCTTCACCAGTGCTACATCTGGGACTAAATGACCCAGAAGTGCCTCTGATGGCTGTCCATGTGAAACCACAGCGATCGTTGCTATCTATCGGTACTCATTCATTGGTAAACTTAGACGAGACTGATGCCATTGTTGCGTATGTTGGACATATTTTGGGTCACACCAATTACGGAGTAGACGACATAATTGTGCTGGCCTATTACGCTGGACAAGTAAGGTATCTGGCCGAAAGACTCCCTTTTGTGCGCGTTGGTAGTATTGACGCATTTCAAGGTCAAGAGGCTGAGATCGCCATTGTAACCACGGTGCGCTGTAACTAATCGACAATTGGGTTCGTAGATAACCCCGGCCGTTTTAATGTCGCGCTGACTAGGGCTAAGACCGCCACAGTCGTGTTTGGTGACCTTGTATACCTACACGATCATTCCCCTTTGTGGCGACGCTTCTTAGACTATCTAAAGTGCGATGATTGTATTTGCCGGCTACCCGAATTGCAGGAAGCATTAGATGATTATGAACGTAATTTTGTTGCCTATACCGGCTATTATACTACTGACGTGAATGGAACGGCGAATAAACCGTTTTCCTTGCATTCTAGTAGCGACACTGAACGCACAAATGCAGATGCACACTTATTAACACCCGCCCATAACCCGCTTATCGGCGAAAACACATTTAAACGAGAGGCCTTATACTCAGAAGTTGTACGGCAAAACTTAGTGGAAGCGGAACCGCCAAATTTTGATAGTACTATGCAAAATTCTCAATATCGTTCAGCAGCACACACTTCGAATTACACTTCGGGAACCTTAGATTCGAGTGACACTGGTGTTGTTGATCAGATTGACACTGAGGATGAATATGATGATTTTCCAGAGGCACTAGAAGAATTACCGTTCGAAAATATCACAAAAGATGGTACAAATATGAGTTCATCTAATAATTTAGCCTCAGATACTGATCAACAAAACCAGCAGCCTAGCCAAAAACGAACACGGTACTTCTATAACTCAAGCATGCATATGAATATTGTCTTAGCGTTAGTTCTGATTATCCATACTGCGCTGCCTGTAGCGACGTTTACACAGAAAGGTGGACCTATGTTGTGTCAAACTAACCAAGGTAAAGTAATATACCAAGTACCGCCCACTTATGCATGCCCCACACCTAATAGATTTGCCAAAGGTGAACGTCCGTGTAAGCAAACACTACGCCTCTACAAACAGAATCACGTAAAGTATAGGACAGAGGCATGGCATTGTAAGAAAGTCCGACAACGGGTTCGTACCTTGACATATTTCTTTGGTACCCCGCGCCTGAAGCAAGAGTATACGACTGAAATACCGGTAGATGGTGAGGAGTGCGAACAGATGAAGTTATGGAAGAAGTGCAGTTTTGGACCCTTGACTACAAATGGAGATTTATGGAAAACGGTTAATAAAGTTAATTGGGATTATAGTGGAGGAGGTTTTAGCTGTTGTAAGTGGAATGAATTTGTAGCTACTAATTGTTACCTCATGGGTGCGTGGGTGTATAAACGCCACGGCGAGTCTCAAATGGAGTCAACTGCCGGTCCAGTAGCACATTGCGATTATGATAGTCAGAAATGCCAACTAAAAGATGGTACCTTTCTTATTTGGAAAGTCAATAAGACCGAACACTGCAAATTCCTTAAATGGACCACAATAAGAGGTCAGTTATTGGGTACTGACTGGTTGTCCTCAGACGGTACACTAGCTTTAACGCATAGAGATAAGAGTACTGCTACCAACTGTAATGGCGAGACGGTCTTAATCTCAGATCAAGGGATACCATACGTAAAACTTCGCACTGCATCAGTCCGCCGCCAAAGGGATACGATTAGTCAGACATTACTAACATCTTTCAACAACGTTTCTGAGTCTTTTCGGTTTGTAATCGATAGAAAGCGTAGGTCAGTCAAGGCTGACGGCCCAGTTTCCACTAGCCTTTTAGCAGCTTCCTTACAAGCGATAGAGTTGCGGATAAGTGGAAATATGCAGTACGTTTTTAAGCACACTCTGGCGTCTACCTGTCGTTCCATGGGGAATATTTTAGAAATAGTTGAAGCTTATTTAATAGCTAACCCAACGTTGGCGTTGCGAGTATTGTTGAACAGAACCGATTTTTATGCCAGAGCTGGCGCAGATAGGATAGATGTTTGGCCTTGCCAGTATCTGCCTAGGTCGGACTACTGGTTGCAATCTATGAATTCTAGTTGCACTCGACAGATACCCATTAAATTTTCTGCGGCAGGAACAATGAATAAGGGCTATGTTGACCCTGTTACTGGAGTTATAGGTCATAGTGGGACCCCAATTGATTGTTCGTTGACTCAAGAGATTCCGATATTACTAAATGGTAGAGCACACTTATACCATGCTGGTGACGGATCAGTCCGCCTAGCTCCTAGGGGAATCCCATTGAATATATTCCGGTGGAATATGTCTTTCCAGTTGCCGAGAGAAGATACCATCTTTAGACAGCTTCATATGTATTCATGGTCAGAGTTAGACAGTCATGTAAGCTTAAATAAGTCATTGTAAGCATGTAGCACCTGTTGCCCACTAACACTCTTTCTGCGCTGTTCGTTTACATTGCACTAACATGTTGTCTTGCTTGGGCGACAAAATAAATAATATAAATAAATAAAATAAATAAATGACATACTACATAGTGTGTCTCAGCAGTAGCATGTTCTACAAGAGCTTGGCATAACCATGAATGGTTATCCACCTGCACATCAAGCGGGTCAGGCAGCAAGCACGATTGTGAATCAAGGGCTATTTGGATTTTTATCTGGTTACCCCTTGGGGTTGAAAGAACTCTTAGTTTTCATAGCCATTGTGTATGTGTACCTCCAGATCATTATAACTCACTGCTGTCCAGTTGGACGGCGTGGCAGTTTTGCCCCGAGTTTTCCTGATATAGCTGGAACAATTTTTGGCTGGGCGAGCCAAATGTATTGACAAATGCGACCATCTCCAACATCCGAACCTCTGCGTGATCCAGGAGCTATGGTCGAGACAAGACGGCATGTCGCTAATAACTCAGAATTAGCGCCTTATAGCCTGAGAGCATTGGTAGAACAAGCAGAGGTGAGACCAAGATTGATGATCCAAGATGAAGAGGGACATCCATTGCCCAGGATTCCACCTCGACCGACACCTTATGAGCTTAGGCACGCGGTAAAATGCAGTGAACGGCGACCGATGCGTCCCGCCTATTCCCTGCAGAATGTCTCCCAACACGATGTAAAGACTCGTGACCCCGATACTTGGTCATGGGATAGGAGTTGTTATCCTGAATTGGTTGCGGCTGTCGACCAGGCCCCTTTACTAGAAAGTCAGACTGTATCTGCGGCTTGCAGTCAGACTGTCATCTGACTTGCACACAGACGGCTGCGACAATCCGAGTGTGTCGCCAACCACTTGCTGCAGAGAGTTGCTCGGCATGAATCTGAGAGTTACTAACAGTTTGGTCATGACAGAGATCGTACGATAGTTAGTCGCAGAACCGAGCTCTTCACCAAATTCATCGAGGAGAAACTGCACTGAACCATTGCGAACTGAAATCTCTGATAAAACTCGTTGTCATCGTACATGTCAAACAGATTCAAGCGGTCTCGGAAGACCCGTTCCCTTCTGAGACCTCTGGGAGACTGATAGAGCAAAATACGATGGCCTGCCATCGAGTATTTACAGGAAATTATGACTATTATGTACACAAAACTGTCCGGTTAGGAAGCTCTAGACCTCCCTAAGCAAGTCGTCCTTACAGGTAAGGGTCCCTTAGCGTTTGCGTGTCTACAGAATAAAGGCTTCCCTTAAAGGCTAAAGCCGCCCTCAAAATTAAGGGTCCCTAAGCACTTAGTGAGCCAACAGAATACGGCTGCAGGTCGCTAATCTGTCTCACTACGAGCTGACCGAGGTCAACACTATCATGCCGCAGCACCACCTACTCATCTGGGAACCAACGTACGCCCTCTCAGGATCCGCCGGCGAGCGTGTGCGGGAGATTGGGTTCGCGGGATCTCACTGCTGAGGAGGGGGCCCAGCACAGAAGGCACTCTTGACACTCGATTTACTAACATGACACTTATTCTTCTTTGTATTCGTATTGTTTGTGTCATTAACAATTCAGCGCCCGTTCTGGTCCATTTCGCGCTGCTCTCTGTATAATCGTGTTAAGACGCCGCGCGCGGCGCGGTGGGAGCCATCTTGGATATTTGAATTGACGAATGTTTTTCTCTCTTGTCTAGAGTGTCGAGTGTATGTGAGAGAATAATTACAAGTCGGATGCTCGCTGCCGTATTGGTGTGGATAAAAAGTGTTGTAATTCCAGTGGCATTTGCGTAATTCTGGTGTTCACTCGTCCGCCAGCGTTCAGCTAGTGCGTAAGACCGTCTTTTATTATTATCGCCGATAACTGCGTTCAGCGACCAATCGCCTTCATCTGGGGCGTGGCTTAGGCCACGCCTCTCTGTTTAACTGAGCGGCCGTCATTCACGCTTTATGCTTTCTCTCGATACTGGTTTCTCTGTTAGCCTTCAGTTTCTGATTCATCGGTCTTTTATGTATGGCTTCTACCTAACCCGCGGCTTCCCCTCAACGTTCTTCCGATGAGTTCCAGTCAGTCCTCCGTGCTTTGGAAGAAGAAAAAGCTCTCACAGCTGCATTGCGATCCCAATTGGCCGCCGACCAACAATCTGCTGGAGAGCCCCAATCGTCGACAATCTGTGACGGTGCAACGGCGGTTGTCTCCTGTCCCACCGCCTTCCAAGCGGCTGAAACTGACTGTTCGCCGGCGGCGATCACCTTCTCCTCTCAAGTCCAGCGTTCCATCAAGCGATTCCCAGACATCCACCTTTTGCCCGACTTTCGTTTCGCCGGCAATCGCAACCGCTATGAGATCCTTGCCAACGTGACTGTCGAGGAAATGAAAGCTGCCTGGCAGAAGAAGAACAGAGAGGGCGGTGGCATCATTGTGTGAAGACAGCAAGGGCAGATGTCTTGAATGCTGCCGCCTTCACAATCGCCCCATCTGAACAAAAGTGCTGTTCCGGAGCTACGAAAACCTGCTGCTTGGAATGGGAACTAAATCGCTGTAGGAGGCAAAGGACAGTGACCCCTACTTGCTGACAAGTTACTTCAAGAAGACAACTGAACGTGCGCTTTTGTTATATGCTTTTCAAGCGGATTTGTGATAAAAAGTATCATGTACTCCTGTAAAACTCAAATTTACCAGTATGCTAACCAGCTTTGCCTTTGCTTAAACGAGAGCTACAGCAGCTGAATGAAAGTAATGAATATGTGGTGATACAGTGTTGAGTACTGTTATTTTAATATATTAATATTAAAATAAAACTATTATTAATAGTGCCATTTTAATAGTATTAAATCTATATTAATATTAAAATAGAGGGCCTACTATTATATTAAATTAAATTAAAAATACAAAGAGGGGCTGAATATTAAAATTTATTTTTAATAGTATTTTAATAGCATTTTAATAGTTTGACCTTGTTTCACAATGAAGGAGTTACCTACAATACTAGAATTTAAATCAGAATTTTACCTCAGAAAATAATAAAAATTAAAGGTGTCTGACAGCCCTCTGAATCTCGAATCTTGGAAACTGTGGAACTTTTCTCACCAATAGGCATGAATGACAAAAGGACCTTAATCTACTCAATAACCTATGTAACAGTCTTTTCCTGTCAAAAATGTCTCTATAACTATGCAGCAATATTTTCTTTCAAATTTTAATGCCTAGGTTCTGTTCGAATGCAACTTCGAATATCTTAACAGGTCATCTGCGGAAGGGGGATGGGGTTGGTGGGTCTGGCACCGGCCGGGGGATCTGAGCCCAAATTGTGGGAGGGCGTTGGGCACCAAAAATCGCAAAAAATCGCAATTTTTCGACTAAAATCGTCAAGAATCGCTAATTTGGGCTGAAATACAGCTAAAAAGTGCTGTTTTATAGGCGATTTTGGCAATTTTTGTGTCTGAAATTGCAAAAAATCGCAAAAATTTGCTCAAAAATTACTTGCCAGAAAAATCGGAGGGGGTCGGAAAAATCGTCTCGAGGGGGGGGCATCCGGGGGGGTCTGGCCTAAGTCGGGTGGGGGGCAGACCCCCAGACTCCTCTGTTACATGTATGCTTAAAACCATGTTCAGACAAAGTCATTTTAAAAGGAATGGTCATGAATTTGCAGAGAAAAATGCTTCTAAGTTGGATCTCTGATTAAATTTTCAACTTACACTAGCAATTTCAAGCAAAAGATGTTGTTTCACCAATTCGCTAAAGTGTGTCCAAAACTTTTTACGTTCATTTTAGAACCTACTATTAAAATGCTATTAAAATACTATTAAAATTGTCATTTAATAGTATTAATATTAAATCTAAATTAAAACTAACAGGGGACTATTATATTAATATTAAATTAAAATTAAAATCGGCTAGTTCTATTATATTAATATTAAATTAAAATAAAATTTCAGTATTAAAATAACAGTAGTGTTGAGCGCTCAGAGTGAGCCAAAAAATACGTTCGCACTGATTGATACTGCACTGTGTAGCTTCTCGAACAGTTTCAATAAAAAAAAACAAAAATCACCGTGTATTACCGTAAATTACAGCCTTATAATGAAATACGGTGAATTACACCAATCCTGATTTGGCTACTCTGTGTATCTCTCTGGTCAGGTCATTTCTCTGTATACTATTTGTTGTGCATTGCACCGTGTAGTCACCGAAAATACTTCTTTGCGGTCAGAGTTATTTCAATCTGGAATAGTTTACCACACCGCATAGTAGAAAGTAGGTCCGCACGCAGCTTTCGTAAAGCTTTAGACGACTACGACTTAACACCTCACTTGAAGGGTAGGGCATTGGTAGCCGTTTAGCGGCCCAGCCCGCTCTGTGTTGCAGTCTGCTTTGTTGGGCATTCATTTTGTTTGTTAGTTGCTAACAATAAAATATTACAATAAATATTAGTTTCATGCTTTTAGAGATGTTTTATGTTATTAGTTGGTAGGCTAGCTCACCCGAGTGAGGGGGCATGTTTCATAGGTAAAGGTTGTTGTTGTTTTGTTTATGAGTTCCACTGTCCTTTCGGACAGCTCAGGACACCCCTTGCTCTTTTCAGAGCCCTTCAATGGGGTAGCCCTGTCTACAAATAACCCTCCCCTTTGCTGCCAATAGGTGCAACGGCAGCGCCGGTTCGGTTCCCATTTATCTACTGGCCATCAACGGTTTTCGGCGGTCTGGGATGTGCTTTACGTCGACTACTTCCAGTCGCTTCAACCTTTTCGAACCCACAATCCAACTGGATAGCGTAAACTACCTGTGGCCAAGACGCGACAGGTGAGTTGAGTTGAGCGAGTGATGGGCAAGTGCTGCTGGTGAGTGAGTAGATGGAATAGCTAAGAACGTGTTATGAATGCTTTAGTTGGCCTGGGAAATGTTGGTATTTTGACGAACGGCATAGCTGATTAAGTTGCTCTGTGTTGTGTGCTGATGAGAGCCCAGTCTCCGATAAAGCCTGCGCCGTACTTAGTTGATCCATTGCTCTGTTCCATGGTTCCGCAGTACTACGTAGTGTGTGAGCTGTTTATGTAAACAAGATAACCAACTATTTCAGCAATAGTGCCAATCTACTATGCTACCAACTAGTTTATGCAAACAGAATAAAATTTCTATTCTTAACGTGTGCCCTTTCAGCTAGTTCGGTCAGTTTTTTTGCATAGCTGATGCACTTTTTATTAATATTATAGCTTATTTCTCGGAACCACATTAGGCCTTTATACACTTATAACACTGATGTCCACAGCCAGCGTGTGTAAAACAAGATGCAATTTACAGTCACGCACTTTAAGCAAAATGTACTGGTAGTACTAGAAGTCTACAAGTGTCATTTTATAACTGTACAATAAAAATTTATAGTTCGGAATTTGAATAAAAAGCTTAAGCGAGTCGATACAATGCAATTGCAGTACTTAGCTCTCAACGCAAAAGGCTGAGAAACGAAAATACCAGTAAGAGAAAACCTATGTTGTCACAGGCTAGGACGATACGCAGAAAAATGCGAATAGCTTGTAGCGGAGGAGAAGTAAAGATGATTGGGAAGAACTTCGAACGCAGTGCTAATGACTTACACTCTTGAGTTCCGTAATCACTGTAATACACCTCCTGCAAGAAAATTGAGCTCGATAAATAACAGATCGAGTCTCTATAAATTAATCAAACTATACGGCATACCACAAATTGACGACCTGAAGAAACAGACAGAACGATCCCTCTATGCATTTAACCTTTGAAGTGGCAGCACAAAGAATTCTGGGAGAGACTATTTCAAGTGGAATTTTCTAGACGATTTCTCCGTTCTTGTTGCACCATAGCTACAGATCCCGTCCCGGCTGACAGGGTAGGAAACCGGGCTCTGTTTTATCATTACTATCACCAACTTCGTTTTGCGCCAGCAGACTGGTTCGCTGCCCTGGGAACCAACACAATTGAAAATGATACTTTTGGGTTACACTGATAATGAGTTTACTGTGCAAAATGAAGAATATTTTGACACACAGACACAGTCTTGTGGTAAGACTAGATGCACGTTGTGCCCAGCTAGTAACAAGGGACATAATTTTAAAGCACGCACTGTCAATAAGACATTTAAGCCAGTCACACAAGTAAATAACGCCTTCACATGTGTTAGTAAGAACGTTGTTTATGTACAATATGTGGGGCAGACAACCAACAGAAAGACCATTAAAAACAAGATTTGCTGAACATAAAAGCAATATTATAAAACAACTAAATGATTCATACTTTGTACAGCACTTTAACAAAAATGACCATATATTTCACAATGCCAAAGTACAAATCATTGAATCATTCGTGCCGACCCAAGTTTGAGGGGGTGTAGCTGCGGTTCCAGGGGATTTCTGGTGGCCTGGCATGCACCGTTGGTCTTTGACGCTGCTCTATTTTAAAGGATATTAATATATACTAGATCCGTGAGATGACCTTGCTTGCCCCCTCTCTTCGGCATTAAAGCTGACTTTCTCGCAAAATGCATCTTAATTACACAAAAAAGTTATTCATGGAGATTTTGGCAATAAATAACCAAAAGACCAAAACAGAAGAATGAGCAGAAGTTTGGAACCAACCAGTGAACTTATGTATTGTAAGTGCCCAGCTCATTCTATATTTTGTGTTGTATTTTTCTTATTGCCCAACTTTGTAATAAAATTATTTAATAAACAACATGAATTGGAACAGAAGAACAAATACCAGGCATCAAAGTTCAGAACACAGTAAACCTAATATTCAAGAAGAAATCAAATCAGACCTCTGGCACATCAGTGCAGCGAACGACAGTACCATCAATGGAGATCTTGTTGAAACCAACGAGCTGGGCCGATTTCTTATTTTCTTCTCTGACCCATTTCAAAATGGCTTGAGCTTTCCTCTTTTCCTCCAGTTCTTCTTCAGTTAGATCTTCGGCTTTGGATATGTGCTTGCCGAGCAGCTCCTTGGGGTCAGTAGACAAAAGATATTCAAGCAGTACTCTGCTGCTGTTGAACTTGATGCGTGCAGGTAAACTCCCGCATCCCGTTCCAGTTAGCTTTCTGCCTTGAGGACACGGTTTTGACGATATCCTTTGCATATTCCTTCACATGACGTGCTGTCATAGACGCATTCGCGATGTTGTGCGCCTGCACTTTAAACCCGATGAAGAAAAGCTGGTAGTATTGATAGGCATGTTCAGCTGACGGCCAATCCTGATCGAGCAGGTTGAACTGGCAATGCCAAAACTTGGACAACATGCCAGCAGGCTGTTGTGTTTTCTTCTGTTGTCCACCGAATTGCAGTTCTCGCTCTACCGGTCACTCACGGTGCCGAGGCAAGTACTAGCAGTCGAGTCTTTACTTCTAGTAAAACAACAGAGACACAACAAGGCCAGCTTCAACAGCTAACTGCTGGCTACACACTACCGTATAGTGCTGTTTATAGTACCCCCCTATTTATAGTACCCGGGGTACTATAAATGGAGACAGATTTTTATTCTGAAATGAGCTGTTATAAATACAAAACGTGCGAAAAATACAGTATTTTTGGTGGTAAACCTTGTTTGTATGAAGAAAAACAGTTGATAATGCAATCATAGAGGTTCTGATGTATGTACACAACCTATTTTTTACATCAAATCGGTAATTCCAGCAAAGAATTTCACATACTATTGTTAGTTTCTTATAGAGAAGATTTCGTAGGTGCCATATATAGTACCCGGGTACTATAAATGGATTCAATTATATTTTCGCAAAACCCTAAGTGCCATATATAGTACCCGGGTACTATAAATGGATTCAATTATATTTTCGCAAAACCCTAAGTGCCATATATAGTACCCGGGTACTATAAACAGCACTATACGGTAGGCGTACTGTACAAGAGAGAGAGAGTTTTGGACCAACCGCAAGGCCGACGCATGGGGAGAGAAAGTATAGTTTAACACGGCGCTCTCCTTGCGCTTGGCCGTATCACGCACACACCAAGGCAATGGGGCGGAGCTGACACCCCCATGCACATTGATAGACAGCTAACGGAGACAAAGAGCTATGTGCTCCCCATGCAAACGATCGATAGATACTGACAGGGCCGGCCGACATAACAAACAGGGAACTTGTCCTTATAGGCTCGTACCTACAGTACATATCACAGGCAAAGCAGCCGTAGATTTGAAGCGAATAGACATTCTGTTTGTAAGCTTTCCTAAATTGAAGCGTTCAGACGAAGAAATGCCTCAGTCCAGTACAGAAGCACTGCATTCTGGGTCTCGGTCACGCATTTTAATTTCATTACGCAATATTATTACGCATTGTGCCAAACGTTTGCATATTTTTGCGTAATGCGTATTGGGTCTAAAAAATAGCTGCCTTTTCGAATTTCTTTGCAAAAATTTAGTTCAAGTTGCTACCAAATGGCCATTCTTTTCTTTGTGTTTTTAGTGTGAGGTGAGGGTACCAGAAATTTTCTGAGATAATTTGAAGCTTTCACTAAGTTCCATACATGTAACAGGGGTTCTGGGGATTTGCCCCCACCTGACTTAGACACCTGAGCTGACAAAAATTGCGCAATCGCTGTAAAACAGCACTTTTTAGCTGTGCTTCACATTATGATTTTTAGCCGAAAATTGTGATTTTTTGCGATTTTGAGCGTTTTTACTGCCCAACCCCCTCCCTAAATTTGGGCTCAGACCCCCGGCGCCAGACCCCCAACCCCCTCCCTCCTTCGGCGGATGATTTGTTACATGTGTGGTAAGTTGTGCTTGTTAATATTTAAAAACGACGCTAAGTTTTAAGCGAAAAGGAAACGTGTGATAAATGCTTGAATTTAGAGTTTCCATGGTTTAGGGTGACATGAGTTGTGTTGTATGCTCAGGCTATCTGTTTGTGCTTCCAGTGTATGCTTACTATGATTGAGTCTGAATGCTACTAGACTTCTGGAAGTGAACATTCGACTAAATTTTTTGCAGGAAAGCTTTGGTACGGGTTCTATGTATGTACGTAAATCGCAAATGACGCAACAACAATTCCTTAATATTTCGAAAAAAAATTGCTATTGGCGTTTCCAGCTTGATAGATGCTAACCGTCGCATTTTAATCGATCCCATGTTCTTTTGTTGTTAGTAGCCGCATGCAGCTACATCCACAGGAAAGCGGCAGAGGCAACTGGCTGAGTGCACAGTTCCTCTGCTGTCGGTCGCATAGGTCTGGTCACGCAGTCAAATAGATCGCTAATGATGTACCATTCAAGGTTGCAGTCAAGGCACAGCTCCGAAATATGCGGATGTAAGCGGTACTGATAAGAGCGAAGGAACCCGGTCTAACCCGACCGTAACTGGGGCACAGTAATATTCAATAATTTAATCTGATGTCCCTCCGGACGTTTGGAAAGTTTTGTAAGAAGATAGTGCAAGTTACAGGTGAACTGGCGAATCACTCGATATGGAGTGTAGTTCTGATTCCAACCGTGCTTGAGGTCAAAGAGGAAAACGAAGAATTACATGCCGCTGCTGAACACTATTTGGATGAACAAAGACGACTTGACGAAAGAGAAGATCGTTGGTTCGAAGATGCCGTCAACAACGCTCCTTGGTATGTACATACTGGTCGGCAAAGCGAAACTAGAAGAGGCAGCAAAGGAGGTATTGTATTAGTTTCTTTGCGAATTGGAATATGTCGAACGATAATTGATGATGTAATAAGTTGCATGAATATAATTGCGAAACAAATAAATCAAATGCATTACCAAACTGCAACTTCTTTCTGAACAAACGGGCATTCCTACACATCTGAGGTACATAAGCACTTGGATTCACCATGAATGGTAGGCGTTTGCTGGCGCCGCAAAATTGATTAGAGCACTTGTTCGATCTGGGCTCCACTGTCCGTCCAGGGAAATTCTCTGACTGGTTTGCTGGCTCGGCAAAATTGAATAGAGGACTTGTTGTCTGGCTGGTAGGGGCAGCGTTTATAGTCTCTGTTCCACTGTCCCGTGCACTGCGGCCGGAGAAGGCATGGCCAAGGCTTACGACCTACTACAGTTCCCGTCCCTCAACTACAATATTTTTCCCAAAGAAACAATTGTAAGCTTATTGGTGTCTCTGCTACTGTGTTGCATAACTGCATCTGTTGGTTAATTTACTTCGTTTTCACACTATGTACTCCATCTACTGGTTTTCAGAAGTCTGCGGTGCTCTTGTTTGCTCTCTGTGCAGCTGTGGTAGAATTACAGATTCTTATAAATCAGGTCAATAGCGTCGTGCGACGCAGGAGAGCTGAATTCATTGAATTGAAATATACTGAAACTTGTTTGTTTGAAAGACAGTCAGCAACACCGGTGGGCCAGAGTTGCAGGATCTCCACATCTTGGCTATTCGCCCAAAACCTCATTCGCCTGTTATACAAAGAAATGCAATGGCGCAAATCCATCTCGTAGTAAACTTGACCAGTCCATCGTTCACAATGCTTACATTGCTCATGACATGAGGGTTCGAGTTCATTGTTAGGTTTTCAACCAAGACATATAATAAAAAGAAGTTTTAGAACGATTTGTAACATAAAATTATCGCTTTTCGATCATTGTACTGGAATGTCCTTCCCTGAAATTTTGCGCCAGACCCCCTTCCCTGTCAACTTAGCAGATTACATTAAGCATTACATCAAAATAGAATGCACCATTGGATTCGCCATCAATTTCTGCATCAGATGCAGTGTTAGTGTTAGACTCTACTTATTTTCCTTAGTTGACGTTACCAATCATTAGTTGTGGCTTATATACGTGCGATGCTTATGTGATTTGTTCACTAGGCTCTCATTCTATTGTTTAGAATGCGTTTTTAAACTAAACTTAGAATTCCACTTGCCAGTGTACTTTTTCCGAGACAAATAAAAAGCAGAAGATTGATAACTGGCGCCTCTCTAAATGATAATACGTTTTAAAGACGGCCAAGTTACACTGCCATTTCTCTGCAGTATCTTGCAGAGATATTTAAACACAGAAAAATGGCGATGGCTGTGTGTGCTAAGCCATTGCTATTGTGTATATTTTCCTTTTTCTTTCTCAACTATTATATGTTAGCTCGCCCCAAGCCTAGCGACCCCGCCGCGGGGAGCGAAGGCCTTCTCAAGGAAGTTGTTCCGCCAGAAAAGAAGCGACAGAAGTGAATGAAGCCCGCTGAACTATGCTATTTCTCAGAAGAACGGATAAGCGAAAAACAGGAACATCCCCGATCAGTAATGACCAGTCTTTCAACACAGTGTAGTGGGAGTTTGAAAACGTAGGCTCATTACTTCATTTCATTAGTCAAGAAGCTGGAAGAATATAAATTTGAGAAGAAACAGGGGAGAGACGAGCTTGGTAATTTATTTACAAAATACTTCATATATCCTGATTTATTTATCAGGTTTGACAGTAGTACAATGCAAAAAATCCATGAGCTGCACAGAATCCCTTTCTAACCTTACAACTACATTGCAACGACATACAACAGTGCAATGGAAACATTTCTCTAGCCAAAATTATTTATACAAACAATTTCAACATGCATTTTGCGAGAAAGTCAACTTAGGATGGTCAAGCAACTTTTTTCCCCGATCCGGCTGGTGTCGAAATATGTTAAAATAGATACCAAACGAACACCAACGGTGCATGTTCGAACATCGGGGACTCCCTAGAACCTGAGCTGTACCCCCTCAAAGTTGGGTCACCAGCCACTTTTTGACCAATTTTTTGTGTCTGACAGTCTCAACTCAAACGATCACCATTCTCTCATTTCTCCAGATACAGAATTGGCCTGCACATGGTTCGATAGCTCTAAGGATGGCCTTTCTAGCGCTCTACGCCACGCTTCCGGAACCTACCCAGTTAGCGAGATATTCTCGAAAAATTGAATAATTTCCGAAAAACACTGCCTCATTTTTTTCCGAAAAATCGTTATAACTTCTGCCAGATATGCGTCGTCCGTTCAATATTTTAGATAATGATACAACACTAAAGGCCAAACAAAATTAACATATTTCGGATCCAAATTGTTGTTGATGCGGTAACAGTAACCGACTAAGAGCGAACCCAGTTAAGTATTTACTTTAGCGAGTTAGAGAAACGAACAACGAGGAGAGGTATTAAAACACACACCACACAGGCTCAGGTTTAGAATCAGCATTTCATTTAGGCGTTAGTTCATGCTCTAACCTACTATAGCTTTCTTTCTTAAGGTGGATCTGCGGTATACGGCAGAAAATCTGCCAGAAAATCCGCAGATTTGTCTGCGACCCTTGATCCTAATACGTTTTTCTGCGAATCTACGCAGAAAATCTGCGGAATGTTCGCAGATTCTCTCTGCGACTGCAACAGGAATAAAATCTGCGAAAAACGCAGAAAACGTCTGCAAATGCAGTGCTTCGCAGATTTGTTTGCCGATTTTCATTCCAAACGCAGAAAAATCTGCGCTATCAGCAAGTACCCCGATTTACGGCTTAAAATCGTTTACCAGAACAGTACACATGCAACCTCAACGGCATTCGCTACAATAAATGCGCTTAAAGAACAAAACGAAAGCACAGCACAGGTTGGGGGTTTGGCGCCGGCCGGGGGTCTTGAGCCCAAATTCTTGTGGAGGAAGTAGAGCACTGAAAACATTAAAAAATCGGAAAATTAAATCGTAAAAATCGCTAATTTTGATCAATTACTATTAATCGAAAAGGGATCGGAAAAATTGTTTTGATGCCGGAGGCGGGCTCTGGCGTACGCCAGCTGTGGGGAGACCCTAATACATTACATGTACATGTATGTTGTCTATTACGTCACTGTTCGAAACTCTTAGCGTGCTGACACCACAACCTAGCATTCACACTTAAGTAGTTAGGCCCGGTCAGCTGGGGGTGCAGTGACGTCATGACGTCCCTGCCTCTCCCAGCCGTCTCGAGATAAGCCGCGCCGGCTTATTTCGAGACCCCGCCCCCTTAGGACTCCGCCCCTTCAAAGATAAATTTTTGTGCAAAAGACGGGGATCGAACCTGAAACCACAAGGGCTTAGTTGGTAGTAGCTGTAAAGGGACTATGTATAAAATAGGTCGGCCAGATTTGGGTGACGCAACCGGCCACTCAAACTCTGCAGCTTTTTTTGCTCGTACGTACAATGTACGTTGTTAAACAACTTGCTACTGCTTTTTTGCTTCATACGTACGTTGTTAAACAAATTGCTTACTGCTTTTTTGCTCAGTAGGAGCTCATACGTCAACTTGCTACTGTTTTTGCTCATCGCTAAACCGTGCCAGCCCGGGCGGATATGTTATGAAAACGGCAATGTTGCTTTTCGTTTAGTGCCAGCTGCAGCCCAGTTTTTTTGCCTCTAGAGATAAAGGCCGGTTCACAATGCAGCGGTAACGGACATAGCACAGCGGTCATGACCAACGGACATGGCCGAACGGACACGGCCAAACGGACACAGGTTCACAATACATTGGACCAAACGGATATAGATGTGCACAACCTATGTCTGCTTGGAATGGTTTACACCTACAGTGTTTTGGCTTTCTTCCCTTTAGGCAGTTAGTGAAATTTTTGAGTGCCGACTGGCGTCATGCCATCTGTTGCGCGCAGGAACTTAGTGCTGTGCGGTGTTACTGCTGCAACAGTAGCCTTGTTATTGCTACACCGCCTTCGTGAGCCCACTCCTATTCATAAAAGGAAGCGTCGTTGGTGGGTACATCCTGTGAACCGCTGCCGAGATGCCGTGGGAGAATTTGACCTGCTCTATAAGGATTACCGGCAACATGAGGAGAAATTTTTTGAATATTTTCGAATGTCTACCACTGCTTTTGATTACTTGGTCAATCGGCTCAGGCCAGCTTTGACGAAGTATTCAATTAGAAGGTCCATTTCCGCAGAACAAAGACTGGCGATCACTATCCGGTTTTTGTCAACAGGAGACTCATTCAAAACGATTGCAATTAGTGGACGTATGGGGCGTAGTACTGTCTGTACTGTAGTTAGAGAAACCTGTCGTGCGATATGGACTGTTCTCGGTTCAGACTATGTCTCTGTTCCTTCTGAAGCAGCTGTCTGGGAAGGTATTGCCAATGAATTTTGGCATAGATGGCAATTTCCCAACTGTGTTGGAGCCATTGACGGGAAGCATGTAGTGATGAGGTGCCCTCTCAACTCTGGATCTCAGTTCTTTAACTACAAAAAGTCGTTCAGCACATTGCTTCTGGCTGTATGCGATGCCAACTACAAATTCATCTACATCGACGACGACTACTAGAGCGGTCGCGCAATCGTGCAGGGGTTTGCTCAGACACTCCACCCATTGCTCCACCTTCTGCTCTCGAAACTGGCTCTGCAAACGGCTAATCCTGAGACATAGGGGAGTCAGTGTCTCCAAGATCAGCCTCCAGATCCTTGTCGAAGCTCTCAGCAGCAGCAGCAGGAACCAAATTGCTACCTCTGGCAGGTCTGGTTCTCATGTAGGGGTCCAAGAAAGACAGCTGCTTTGCCAGATAGTATGGTGGCACGGTCTTAGCGGAGTCTCCACTATGCGACGCTAACTGCTGGCGGTACCTACGGTAGCCGCGGCGATAGCCTTCCCATCGATTTTTACATTCTGATCCACGTGCCGGATCACCGAGCACTTCCTTCGCGATTTCAGAAAACAGAACGACCCTGTTCTTTGAGTCTCGGTAGCCAGCAACTTGCGGGTCGTATAACTCTGGCCTACCTTGCACGCATAATATAATTTGCTCCTCTAGAGCGACTGGCAACTCCTCTGCCATGGTAGACAAGCAAACAGCAACAGACATATGAAAAGCCGCCATCTACTTTTGATATGGTAATGAAACCTCCCAGCGTATTAAATATGCACGGTTGGTTTATCTCATGCTACACGAAAGGAACCGCTGCAGATAGCAAAAATATTTTTGCGCCATTGATTTTAGCGTGACAGGTTTGCCCCAAGCCGCGGAATTTCTGGCCCTAGATTGAACTTAACCATTTTTCCTGTTTTCCGCTACTGTGACTATGCGGTAAATCGAGCTGAATGTCCGTTGAGACCGCTGAAAAGTTAAAAGTTGGCCAACCCCAACGGACATGAACGGACATGGAAAACGGACATGAACGGACACAAACGGTCATCATTGTGAACCGTGTCCGCTGTGTCCGTTGTCCGTTCATGTCCGTTACCGCTGCATTGTGAACCGGGCTTAAGGGGGCGGCCGACTGAATTACGCGCCATGTTTGTAAACTCTCACCAATCCGTATTGCGTTTTTATTAAACACCAACACGCAAGCGATTTACAAAACGCTTCACTTAATGAGGTGACGGTGGGCGGCCGATATTTTAAAACAGCTTCCACACAGAATTAGTCAACCAGCCAGCTGGTCTATCTCCGCCAAGCCAGGCTTGAGATTAAAAACTGAATTTGGGGCCGGTACTTTTTGGCGCGAAATTCAAACTTTCAGAATTGGAAACTTTGGCCAATACTTGGGGACCAGCTAATAAATAAATTAGTGTTAGTTAGTTTAGTTAGTTCTCTGGTTTTTCTCTTCCCCAATGGCTGTTTGAGTCAGATTAGCTATACATTTAATAAATAATAATTAAAAGTACAATAACTAAAAACAAACGTGAAAATAATAAAAATAATTGAAAAGAAAATACAAAAATAAGAAATACAAGAAGAAACATGTTTAGAATCGACGCTCCAGTCAAGAGAGAACATTATCTGCCAGAGGATTGGCTGCCAATTCGTTAAAAACCCTGAGGATTTCGAGATTCAAATTCCCGACCCTAGGATTCACAAAATCTCACAAAGATTATCGATCTTCCGTCGATCTTCTCGATCTTTTACAGAGATTTCACCGGTATTGCGCTATTTCCCTATAGTTTGGGCAGCTGTACATATCGCTGGTGTACATGTTGACTATATCGCAGCCAGATAACACCAAGATTACTGAAATCGCACTTAGCATTACCAATATTGTAATAACACTGGTCAGTCTTTAACGAGATTTCACTGGTATTACACTATTTCCCTATAGTTTGGGTAGCTGTATAAATCGCTGGTGTACATGTTGACTATATCGCACTATGCCAGATCAAGATTACTGAAATCGCACTGAGCATTGCCAATATTGCAATAAGATTTCACTAGTATTGCACTATTTCCCTAACTTTCACACACTATTTTGCTAACACTCTCATGTAAACTCGTCTGGTTTATGTTTCAGTATAAAAACGCAGATTTTTCACAAATTGCACGTGTTTGTCTTATCAAGAATGGGTGACAGTAAAATCGATTTGGCAGAACTCGTTGGAGAGGTGATCGACAAGTCTGTAAAAGAAATGGGCAAGGAAAAAATACCCAAAAAACGAAAGCAGCCAACAAGGTCCAACACTAAGAAACGGTCGAAAATCGAGAAAACCAAGAATGAGGTGGAAACGAAACTGTTGAACCACACAGCTGTTAAAAACCCAGAGACGGAAGAAGACAGTGAAGCCCGTTGCTGCTGTGCAATCTACATTTTAATAACAGTATGAATAAAATCCTTTTATTTGTTGTTCAGATCGTTGCAGAATTTGTTCAGATCGCGCAGAGAATTTCCCTAAATTTTGAATTTCCCGCCAAAACGTTACTGGAATTTTACCAAACAATCAAAAAGTTCAGTCAACATCTTCCTCTTCAGCTTGTTCTTCTTCATTCTGCTCTTCTTCAATCTGCTCTTCATCCATTTGTGCTTCTTCTTCATCAGTGAGCGCTTGCTCGATTAGATTTTTATTCTCACGAATAAACTTTTTTACCAGAAACTTGCGCTCATCCCAAGCTTTCTCAATCGCCTCCTCCTCACCGAGATCTTTTTCCATATAGTTATTAGCAGTATTCAAGATAGCAGTGTACACCTCATCTTCATCTTGGAAATATGTCGCAAACTTCAGTTTTTCCTGAAGTGTCTCTCGCAACTGGTCCAAAAACTCACTGAACAACGGTTCCTTCAGTAGTCCTTCATAACTTTTTAAATTCATGTTGTCAAAAGTTTCTCTAAGCAAAAATACCCAGTTCTTCTCTCCTTCATCGGACTCTGACTGGTCAGACTCTGATTTAGTAGACTCCGATTTGTCAGATTCTGTTTCTTGGCTTTCAAACTCTTCATCGGCTGGAATCATTTCGTGTTGAAGTCTTTCATGGCGGCGACGGTTTGATACATTGGATAGCTGAGCACCGCATGTCAGACAAATACAGGGATCCATTTCAATGGCACAACAAATTAACTGTTGCAACCGCACGGCAAACTGACAACACAACAAACTGACTGAGAGAAAAGATTTCACTTTATATAGGAAGCAAAAGTGTTTTCTGAGTTTGTGTCAAGATTATCTCATCTTTGAGTTTGGTTTCGTGTTTGTAGTTTGATGACGTCATCACTGCGGCTGTAGACAAAGTTGCATGACATTGTTTGTCTTAAGACAAACTACTGAAAGTTACTTTAAAGACCATTCCAAGAAAACAAAAACGTAGCAGATAAATCTGCGATCAAAACGCATATTTATCTGCAGTGCCGAAGTGCTTGATAGCGGTAGTAAAATCTGCGAGTGGGTGCAAATAATCTGCGCTCATGTTTTCGCAGTACAATCTGCGCTTTTGAAACCGCAGATCACCTTTAGAGAGTTAGACCTGTGGTTACGCTCAAGTTAAACAAATCAGCGACCCTACCAAAGGTTTTTCGGACAATGTGGGGAATATACTAATTGACGCAACTATGACGCATGCCAGTCGGACCGTAAATTGACACTACCGTATCTACTCAATAAATTCGCGTCGAAAACCGTAAACAAACAATACAAATCAACAGGGCTTCCGATAGATTTCCTCTGTATAGTGAGAATGCTATTTGGCATTGCTCAGTCTTTGTTGCGTTATGTAGCCTGTTTACATAAGCCTCGAACGCCTTCCAATGCTACTAACCCTGATAAGATAAATTGCATGCGTTGCGCTATCTGGCGTTTCCGTTTTCAGTAAGAACGGGCTATAAAGGCTCTAAACGCCGCGTTCCGCCAAACGCCTCCTCTGAGATACGTCGCTTCAAGTGTGCTAAACGGCGAGCACAGAATGGCAGTTAAGCGGACGCTTTTTGGCTTCAAGAAACGATTGGATATGAATAGCAGAGCGTGAAACGAACGGTTTAACGTGCAGAGACTGCTGTTATGTGGTTCCGGAGACAGGTCACCACTGCGGCTGTGCAACCTGTGCATTCGATTGGCACCGGGTAAGAAATGCAACATTTTACATATTGCATCAAGACATGGGCAAAGGGGGGGCTGAGGGGGTTGGCCCAACCTCAGGCTCTGACCTACCCCCCCCCACAGCCGGCCGCTACCCCACTCAGGAATTTTTTGGAAAAATTTTGTATAAGAAAGTACAATAAAAATATGCCTGGATTAGGTGTAAATCAGCTCAGAATAGCATATTTTAACTTATTTTAATGAAAAATAAGCCAAAAATCGGACTTTTTGGCTTACCACCCCTCAGCCCCCCTCAGGAGCTCCTTCCACCCTCAGACCCCCCTTCAGGAATTGTAAATTCTACCCCCCTCAGCCGAAATGCGTCTGAGTATGATTGCAAGTTTGAACTCTTTAAACTTTAGTTGCCAGACAACTTGTCTGTAGCACTTGATATAACAAGCTATGGAGTGCACAAAGTCTTTCTGTGCCAGAGCAGGCAAACTATAGATTCTATTGAGAAAACTAGTGTCTGCTGTGTTATCATTGCTATACTTGTGTTTACATTTAGCTGTGTTCTCAGTCCAGGTTGAACTATATCAACAGTTGCCCTTTAAGGTGTGTACATAGCAAGCAGTCACCCTTCTTCTCGTAAAGCCAAAAGACAGGACCTAATGATGTTGCACCCAAGCGCAAAGTCTACCTGTTTACGAATAGTATTCGGCATACCTTACCCATATGCAGGTTCTTAGTTTTTTTTTCATTAAAATGCAAATTTATAAAATTTCAGGTTGCGCTGCTAGGCATCATGAAAAGTACCAGTGGCACATCAACGGATGCATTTTCGACGTCAAATTTAGTGTCCTAGTACGCGTTCTGTGCTATAATGTACATGCTGTAGAAAGAAAGGAGTGACTAATCGATCAGTTTGCCCGAGTCGCGAACCCAATCGATGACCTGCTCTTATCGGGAAGTAGACACTTGGCTTGCAACTGACTTTGAGCTTTGAGTTAAGTCTGATATCTCACGGATAAAGCTCATGTTGCTAGATTAGAGACTAGGTGTCATGTAAGAAAACTGATCATGCACTAATTTAAAGCTTAAAATCCGTGATCTGTCTCACTTGGTCATAACTGGGAATTTCAATCGTACTTAAACATTCTCAAGCCGTGGAGGTGCTGGTATTTCACTGCAATCGAGAGAAGAGTGCTTGTTTGAAGAGACCGGCAGATATTGTACAACCTCTTCAACACAATCTCAAGTTTGTGCGCCACCTTTTTGGATAGAAGCGAGTCAAGCGTATACACACACACCTCCACATTCTCCTCCTTACTGATTCCGATTTTGATCTACATACACACCAGGGACTGATATTTTTCCGAAAAATATATTTCTCAGTCTGTTTTTTTTCAGTTTTTTCCTATTTTTATTCGGTTTGTTTCCAACAGTCCTGGACAACAGACAGTCGTGAGGAACAGCTCGAATATAGCTACCGTCTTCGCACAACTGGGACATGTTGGACAGGACTATACCGGAGAGTGCTGAGGCGTCAGGCACCTGGGGCACCTGTTTTTGGTGTCTGTACAGTAGATTTGAGATTTTGATGAGGGGCGCACAAGCCGGCCACATAGATGGTGCACAAGTGGTACCGGAGTTTTACACTTATAAGACCTGGTCTTATAACTGGAAAATGCCCAAATTTAGGGTAACTTTTTGGCGCCCTTTTGAAGACCATGGTCTTATAACTGGAAAATGTTATTTCACTGCAAAAAAGGTTTTTTGGCCAATAGTTGAATTTGTTCTTCACCTAGATGGCTGTTCCAGACATGCCTGACCAGTTTACGCTTGATTTGTAAAACATTACTTGAAATTACAAAAAGAAAGGTTGTGTTGAAGCATAGCAGGTACTGTATTGCGTTCAAAACAAAAATCAGAATTATGTTTCATGTATATTATGTACTTCTCTCACGATGGACAGCTCTTGTTCACTTTAAAAACAGTTAATTGTGTGCTAAATCGGTCAATTAATCGAAGACCATGGTCTTTTAACTGGAAAATGGGTGTCTATGAACCAAGTTTTCTGACCACCTATTTGAAGACCATGGTCTTATAACTGGAAACAAAAACCTAGTTAAAGACCATGGCCTTCTAACTATGGTGGTCTTATAAGCGGAAATCTCCGGTAGTCGCTGGAAAGAATTGCATTAGCTTTGGAGGACATACAATGTACATTGTATCACACATTTAATCTTCGGAGGACATTTTGGACAGAACAGTTGCGTCGGACACTTTGGCTTTAGGGGACAGGTTACACTTATGATTTTAGGACACGGTCGTTTGGGCGGGCACCTGAGGCAGTTTAGGCTACACGTCTTTTCCTCGCGGACAGTTCCTCGCGCGACAGTTCCTCGCCGACTTTTCCTCGCCCGACATTTCCTCGCTATGACTTTTCCTCGCGCGACTTTTCCTCGTAGAAATAAATATTCCGAGCCAACAGTATGTTCTTATTAAGCCTACGTAGGGCACAGGTCAGTTGGCCGGCCGGCGACAATCAGTCAGCCAGTTGTAAATCATCTTTGACAGCAATGAACACCTGACCGGACCCGTGATCACAGTCTTCTTTTACTTGTATCTCTCTGTTTGCTGATCGCGCGTAAACATGCGGAAAACTACATAAGTGCGGTAGACAAGTTTATCTTTATAGAAGGTGAACCTAATTTGGTCGGTCTTCAGAAAATCATCTGAAAACCTTAAAAATAGGTAAAAATCTATGTGATTTTTGCAGAAATGAACAGTGTGATTAGGATGTCAGACTACCAGCAGAAAGCTCGATAAAAAATCGATTTCTCCAAAACTAAGCTAAGAATATTGGCGTTTGAGCTTGTGGCAGGTGTCTAAATTGAAGCTCTTTTCTTTCATCACTTGGAGTCTGAGGCGTTAGATTCACTTGAATTTAGACACTTTTCTGTGAAATGAACATTTTTATGTGTCAACGTGAGAGTGAGAAGGCGAAAAGTAGGTTTTCCGACCCAGATTAGGTCCACCTACTCTAGAGGTTACTGCTATGTTCAAAATGGAGTTTTACGCAACTCTATACAATTCCTGGATACTTTGGCGCCATGCACCCTCTTACTTACTGCCATGTGCCCAGCAAAACCGAAGAGACCCACCAGTTGAGGGTGGTCAAGGTTAAGCAGCTTCAGTTCAACCTGGGCTGTGCCCTACTTTAACATGACAGATTTCGAGCTGTCTGCTGGTCATGTCCATAACTTTTCGCAGTGTTTGTTTTATTGCATGTTTGTTTTATTCGGCTGTAGGTAACAGCCGAAAAGTTGTTATTCCGTACTGTACAAAAGAGATAAAATGTTTTTATTCATACGAGGAAAAGTCGCGCGAGGAATAGTCGCGCGAGGAAAAGTCGTAGCTAGGAAAAGTCGCGCGAGGAAAAGTCGGCGAGGAACTGTCGCGCGAGGAACTGTCCGCGAGGAAAAGACGTGATACCGGCAGTTTAGCTTCGGATCACATGTAGCAATTAGAGGAGGTTGTGGCATGGTCTTCGGGAAGGACATTTCGAGCATTTCAGTCTTGGTATACTCGTATTGGAGTCGGTTGGTTTTCACAGACAGATACATCGTTTCGGGGATGGAGGACAAGTTGATTTTGATGCTTTTGCGGGAACGATCGTGTCAGGGGGTGATGCAGTAGGCGTTTTTTTCGCATTTGTTGCTCTACTTTCCGTCTCTTAACAACTTTTATGCGACTTTTGTGCTGGTGGGCATCTTTTCGCAACCTCTCTTTCTTTTCTTACACAGAGTACGTTATTTTACGCACTAGAACAGTCGCTTTCGCTGACTAGGCCATCTGTTTTCAATAAGCAAACTATCGACCCACAAAACTTCGTTCTACTCCTTATAGATTTCCTATCAGAGTGAGAACAGACGTTGTCGACGCGGTACATGGGGACGGCGTTAGGAACTACACAGCAGATTCGTGTGCCACTGCACTAGCTGACTCGGGTGTCAACAAAAGCACGGAGCTGGGAAAACACGGCAAGTCAGGGTGCCAATGCCGACAGAAATGCAGTTTAACGTCGAAGAGACGTTGTGAGGCGACAAGAAAACACGCTTGCTAGGAAGGGACCCAGCAGAGTTGTGTGCCTCTATCGAAACTGCACCTCTCCCTTTCTATCTTACTCTGTAACTTTCTATCAAGCAACGGCTCAGTCTGGCAGCAAGAGCCAGGATAACCTAGCAGCAGCGCGTGCTTTGCTGTATGGCAATAGATTACATACAGGGTGTCTCAAAAAAAATGATCACATTTCTTTTTGCTGCCATTTCCGCAAATTTTGACCAAATAGGCTGAAATTTGGTTCATAGGTGCCAAAACTCGGGGAATTTTATGTGTTAAAGTTTGGTGCACTAGGCTTGACTGATTCTCGAGAAATTTCAAAAAAAGTGAAATTTGGTAATTTCAATAGCGAAAGCAGGACACCGAAAAAACGTTACATTACATTATCGCCTAAACTCTAACGATAGCGTTGGAGTTCATGCGTCAACTTTTTACATACGAATTACGCTGAACTTCTGCGTTTACACTTCAAATTTCATCCAATTCCGACAAAGATTAGAAAAGATACAGGAAAAGGAAATGTTCCATTTTTCGGTGACCGGCTTTCACTATTGAATTTAACAAATTTCACTTTTTTTTAAATTTCTCGGGAATGAGTCAACCCTAGTGCACCAAACTTTAACACATAAAATTCCCCGAATTTTGGCACCTATGATCCAAATTTCAGCCTATTTGGTCAATACTTGCGGAAATGGCAGTGAAAAGAAATGTGATAATTTTTTCGGTGACCGGCTTTCACTATTGATTTAACAAATTTCACTTTTTTTGAAATTTCTCTTGAATGAGTCAAGCCTTGTGCACCAAATTTTAACACATAAAATTCCCCGAATTGTGGCACGTATGGTCCAAATTTCAGCCTATTTGGTCGAAATTTGCGGAAATGGCAGTCAAAAGAAATGTGATCATTTTTTTTGAGACACCCTGTAGATAAGACCGCTATAGAGCTCATTACATTTGCACCATTTTCTTACTAATTAATTGATCAATTCGAAAACCGAAATAAAAAGCACATCTTCGGGTAGGGACAAACAACTTATCTTTGGCGTTTCACATAAAATGCAAAACCACTGCAAATTTTGAATCATGAAAACGAGCGGGCCAACAGTTAGCCGGCCCGTTGTGACGGGGACGGCAAAAATAGTCCAGAAACCCCAAACCTACTTTTGATTGTAAAGCAGACGCAAAACCCCGTTTTGAGTTACAAAATTGCTGTTTAGTGATTTACCCCTATTTAGTGATTTGAATGCGGTTCTTATGCCCTGTTTAGGGTTTTTAATCAACCTAAAAACCCTTCCAGGGTTTCTAACCAGTGCTAAAACCCCGTTTAGGGTTTCTAAGCAGGTTGAAAACCTTGTTTAGGGTTTCAAAGTAACTTAAAAACCGCGTTTAGATTTTCAAAGTAACCTAAAAACGCTGTTTAGGGTTTCAAAGTAACCTAAAAACCCTAATCAGAGTTTGAAAGTAACCTAAAAACGTTAAACAGAGTTTCTAAGCACTGCTAAAACCCTGTTTTGGGTTCTAGGTAGGCGAAAACCCAATGTTGTGCTGCGGAATGTATTGTATGGGCTAAGATTTTCATTACATTGGAAGCCAAAATAGGGTTTTCAGGTCCCTAAAAAATCTGCTGGGGGACTTTTGTCGCAAAATCGGGCTTTGAGGGGCCGCCCCCTTTTGCCCCCAACGACATATATGGAGTGCAGTGCTATGTTTGCTAGACTGGTTGGCTGTGGTACTGATTTTACTTATATTCTATTGACTAAAGTCTCTCACGCGCGGTGCGCTACTGGGCAATCTGTGTCAACCGACAAGACGGACATTGCATTAAGTGCCCATTGGTGTACGCAAAACTGTAGGGGAATCAGCTTTACTCAGGTATAAGTAAAACATAAGTACATAAATTTATCAGTGTAAACAGAATAATTTACAATGCATCTCAGCTGTCCTCTCGTTCTAGCCGCGATTCGGCGGTTCATTGTCAAATGGTACTGGTGACCGCGTGCTTGACGTCTCCACAGCGCGGGACTCGACGGAGGCGATGGTGGTGGCAGCAGCGGCGGTGTTGTTGCAGCTGCTGCTGTCAGGTCCTACCCGGGCCTGTACCACTTTCGCCCTTCCCTGCAGAAAACTTATCATGTTTGTGTCAATAATAGCCTTTAAAACCAACTAGCACACTATCATCAAATTCGACATTAATCAATCGATTCAGTCACACTTGTACTAGTTTTTCTCAAGAATCACAAAAATTAATTTCACTCATTGCTCATTCTAACTAACTATAACTAACTAACTAACTAAGTAATAAAACTACTGCTGCTACTCAATGTATGTCTGACCTCCTAAGTAAAACGTCTCAAACTCTACTAATTCCACAAGCACAACAAGCAACCCTAACTTCAACGATTCAACATTGAAATTCTATGCAAAAAGACCACCCCCCAAATCCTTAACACACACCAACATACAGTGCTTACCATTTCCTTCGCAGTTGCGGATCCTGCTGTGTTCTTTGGGGTTTCTTCATCACCTCCCATCTACACGCTTGTCTTCTTCCATAACTTGGCAATTCCAGACAGACAGAGATCTGACAGTGAGTGGACGACTGATTGAAAAGCCAGACACGCTACCTTTAACTACAGATAATGTTTACTAAAGATAAAGATTCAGTGCGCAGCAATTTTGTTTACACATGATTATAAATCAGTCTAGCCCGGCAATAAATTCAAAACAAAACTTGTAAAAACTGTCAAAAAAAGAGCAAAACTAGCAGAAAAAAGCAAACAATGCTGCCAGACATACATGTACTAGGGGGTTGGAGGGGGTTACCTTACCCCTAGCTAAAAAGGCCAAAAGGCGCGTTCAATCGAATATATGGATGGATGGATAAATCCCAGCAACTGCCCCACCTCTTTCAATACAAGCTCCTATTATTTCTCTTCGACCTGAAGAGTGCTGAAAAAGAAATCCATATGGAAATATCCGGCCGGACTTCAAAAGTTCCAAGAGAGCAAGGAGTACACGGAAATGAACACTGTTGGGCCTCAGGTTTTTGGGAGCTGTGGTGCGCATGGGCGACGAAGTTGAGAATATCGAGAGTGTTCTCCAACACACTAGTTTAAAAATTGAAATAATGCCTTGCATATGTGTGCTTTAATAAACCTGGCACTCAGATTACGAGAATAATGACGGCCTAATTTGGGCAGGTCATACGTCGCTCTTTACGGGGCAGTTCATTCAATCGGCCGCCTGCTCGGCATAACTCTGCTAGGTTAAAAAACAAAATTTATGCTCGCTGGGGGTAGGACAGAGCCGGTTTTACAATAGCCGTCGAAGCTAAAGGTGAGTCGGTTTCATGGAAAACATGCCTTCTGGACAAAAAGCATACGGCTATGTAGCAAGGCACACTGCCAGTATTTGAGCAGAAGAATAACAATGTTGTGCTTATTTACTACACCTAATTTTGTAACTGAAAATTAGAAGCCAGATTTTGCAACCAAATTCCACCTAAACCAAATTTCCCAATCGAAAACCTGAGAGGGGAAGTCGCGCGCCTTGGTCAGCGGCCTAGCTCAGCTAAAATCTGAAGATAGGCCGCTCTATTTTATACATAGCCCTAGCCCCTTGTGGCCCGGTTGGTAACCATGTGGCCTCAAGTTCGAAACGTATAAGGTTTGAACCCGGCCCGATTAACAATATTGACTTCCAGAAATTTACGTTGTAAAACCTCTTACCACCCACAACCCCCCCCCCGGTCTTGTGAAGACGTTCTACAGTAACGACATTTTGAGCGGCTCCGAGGTCGCAGTTGCAGCCACCCGGCTCTTTGTACACGCTTCCGACTACAAGGCCATCGGTACCTACAAGCTGGGCGACCACTACTTACTTTTCTTCTTCTGTCATGTGGAGGACTACGAAAAGATCACGCAGGTATTGTACATAGTTTGAAATTAAATAATAAAATCTCCTTCTTCCTGTTCCAGGTAAACGAAAACCCCAAATGACCCAGCATGTCGCAGGACCTCTACGTGGAGGATTTCTTCGCTGTCCAGCTGTGCTTTACTTGGTTTTGTTTTGGTCTGACACAGGGATGTGAGGTGGGAAAAAAACACCGGAAAAAACTGTTTTTTTCCGGAAAAAAACCGGTTTTTTTCCTAAGGGTCGGAAAAAAACATAAATCGCGGAAAAAAACTCAAGCTAAAATAGCTAATTTACGTCATTTTTCGTTTAAAAAACGGACTTTTGTTATGTACAGGGTGTCTCAAAAAAATGATCACATTTCCTTTTACTGCCATTTCCGCAAATGTTGACCAAATAGGCTGAAATTTGGAACATAGGTGCCAAAATTCGGGGAATTTTATGTGTTAAAGTTTGGTGCACTAAGCTTGACTCATTCCCGAGAAATTTCAAAAAAAGTGAAATTTGGTAATTTCAATAGTGAAAGCCGGTCACCGAAAAAATGATCACATTTCTTTTTACTTTACTGCCATTTCCGCAAATTTTGACTAAATAGGCTGAAATTTTGACCATAGGTTCCAAAATTTGGGGAATTTTATGTGTTAAAGTTTGGTGCACTAGGCTTGACTCATTCTCGAGAAATTTCAAAAAAAGTGAAATTTGTTAAATCATTAGTGAAAGCCGGTCACGAAAAAATGATCACATTTCTTTTCACTGCCATTTCCGTAAATTTTGACCAAATAGGCTGAAATTTGGATGATAGGTGCCAAAATTCGGGGAATTCTATGTGTTAAAGTTTGGTCCAGTAGGCTTGACTGATTCTCGAGAAATTTGAAAAAAAGTGAAATTTGGTAATTTCAATAGCGAAAGCCGGTCACCGAAAAAACGTTACATTACATTATCGCCTAAACTCTAACGATAGCGTTGCAGTTCATGCGTCAACTTTTTACACACGAATTACCCTGAACTTCTGCGTTTACACTCCAAATTTCATCCAATTCCGACAAAAATTAGAAAAGATACAGGAAAAGGAAATGTTTGCATTTTTCGTGACCGACTTTCACTATTGAAATTACCAAATTTCACTTTTTTTGAAATTTCTCGGGAATGAGTCAAGCCTAGTGCACCAAACTTTAACACATAAAATTCCCCGAATTTTGGAACCTATGGCCAAAATTTCAGCCTATTTAGTCAAAATTTGCGGAAATGGCAGTAAAAAGAAATGTGATCATTTTTTCGGTGACCGGCTTTCACTATTGAAATTACCAAATTTCACTTTTTTTGAAATTTCTCGGGAATGAGTCAAGCTTAGTGCACCAAACTTTAACACATAAAATTCCCCGAATTTTGGCACCTATGTTCCAAATTTCAGCCTATTTGGTCAAAATTTGCGGAAATGGCAGTAAAAAGAAATGTGATCATTTTTTTGAGACACCCTGTATAATAGGCCATACTGACTCAAAACTGTTAGAAAAACAATAAAAAAGACCAAATTTGGCATGAAAAAACAAAAATGCAAACTGCTGTAAGAAAATTTGCATATAGCGTTGTTTATGGAACCTGTCAGGCACTGTTTCATGCCTGTTTCGTGATTTATATCAATGTAACACGTGTATTTCTGGTCTAACAAGACTGAGGAAGGCGCTAGAAAGCGTTAGGAATCATAAAACCAGCCTAGGATACTCAGAACTTGGGCTGGAGTTTTTTTCAGCGATTTAGGAAAAAAACCGGAAAAAAACTGGAAAAAAACAGGCCGAGGTTTTTTTCGGAAAAATATACAACCCTGGTCTGACATAATATTAAAGTCCGTGTTTACCTACTGTACGCTTATGTTTCTATTGATTATCATCTGTACTTCTGAGCTGATCAGTGCCACAAAGATGGCACTTGATTGTCCCAATGACAAGTTTTTTTATAAAATTATTATCAATGCTTCTAAAATTTATTATACACACGCGTTGTATGTGTCACAGCGGGCGGAAATAAAGAGTATGTCTGGTGAATGCTGTGTTGTATTAGATAGAAGAGTAGGTACACCTGGAATGATTATAAACGGACAGATCTTATAACTTCTTCACACAGCAATTTTAGGGAGTGAACAAACAAATAATTACTGCAGGAATGTCTGCCAGAAACGTGCGACCTCGTAGCGTAACTTAAATTGTTTGTTGTTATAATGACGGTTCTGCCCGTTTTTACTGTACTCGGAAGTAAAATTGGAGGAGTCATGCCGATACTGAATGCTAACGCTACTCCTGGTTGGTGAATCTATGTGAAGAGGGATGTTGAATTAAGCTTGTCTGTCCAGAAGGAAACCATAATGCTTATTTGAAAATCTTGTCTGAGGTCGTAATGTAGCAGCGCTATTGGGTGACCGATACGTGAAACGCCGCAAAAGTGCCCTGTTAAAGTATTTTAGTGTTACTACTCTGCTCGGTTTCGCATTTCACCAATAGTATGCAAAGAACGATTGTTTACATAATATGCTTACACGCACTAGGTAGTTTTTTTTTTTTTAAAGAAACATTTATTCCACAAGTACAGTAGTAATTCACAAGTAGTAATGCATACAAACTTAGTAACTGAGACTGAGTTGCTTCACTTCGAACTTATACAAAAATATTAGTAGAAATACTTAGGAAAAAGGAAGGGGAGGACCCATTGGCCACTTAGTCCCACCTTTCATTGTGCAAGAATTGAGCCAGGTCAGTAGACTGGATTAACTGTGAGAAAGACGTTATGTTTGTAGCATTTTAGGAGTCTCTGAACAAAACAAAGGCCATCATAAGTATCACCATAGATTTCGATTCCGTTGGAATGTTGAATTTCAGTAAGTAATTGAAAAGAAATTCTTTCTGTATCCGAATCGGGCATAGGTCATAGCTTAAAGAATACACTGCTGATTCTATACGCAAGACTATAGTAGTATGCTAGGGATCACTATAAGCTCCTTTTCTGACATTCCATTCTATGTATACGTCATACCGTTTGAGAAAAGCTCATTGCGTTGGAAAGTAGTAGTAGTAGGAAGAGAGTGCATTCTAGCCCCCATATGTAAACAAAGCAACGTCTGAGCAGCTCCCAAACTTATAGATAATGGTTTGTTTAAACGCACTGTCTCTCTCTGAGTAGATTGTAGGTAAAGAAGTTTGCTTACACTTTTGGGTTGTTGTAAAATTTCTCGATATAAAATGTTCGAACACTCATGAGATTATTCATTGTATCATGTTGACCAAGACCAAACGGTTGATTTTGGAAAAGCTCTATTTCAATAAGACATTTGGTTTTTCCCCACCAAGGAAGCTTTGGTTAAGAGCTCGGACTATCGATCCTTCAATTACTCTGAAAGAAACCACCAAGTTTCTCTCTACCGTACCGTCTTACGCCCTTCACCGACAAGTGCCCAAGCCGAGGAACTCGATTTGGAACAGATGGATTATGGCAACATATCCCGGACAGACTGTAGCAGTCGACATTTGGTTCCTAGGACGGGGAACAAAATCAATTTATCCTAACGCCCTTGTCGCGGTGGATGCCCTGTCAAAATTCGCTGCAGTTGCCCCAATCAAGATCCTCAAGTCGAGAAATGTCGCCAACGCAATGAAGAAAATCGTCGATAATTAACCATTTCGCGTAAACTCTGTCTATGCCAACAAGGGTTCAGAGTTTATCGGCAAGCCGTTCAGAGACACCATGAAAGACAACGATATCGAAGTGTATTATGTATCCGGAGACAATCCTTCAAAAACTTCATTGGCGGAATCACTGATCAGAACACTCAGACTAATAATGGGAAGAATCATTACATCCAAGACTGAGACCGATGGTTGGAAAGCTGTTGAACAAGCGGTGACCATCTACAATAATTCTCCTCACTCTGGAATTGGAAACAGAACTCCAGCCAGTGTGACAGAAGAAAACTCTGGTGATGTGTTAGCGGATGTGACAAAAAGAAGATGGAAGCTTTTGGCTGAAAATGTGAAAAATTTCGCCCCTCCAAAATTCAAACTCGGTGATATGGTTCGAAAGTTGGAATTGAACAAGCAAGGAGCTTTCGAAAAAATCAACTTACCTCGTTGGAGCAAAGAACTGTTTACTGTATATAAAGTCATTCCAACTCTTCCTCGCCCCAGTTACCAGCTCGTCAACCCAACAAACGGTTCTGTCCTGCCATCGACTTTCCCCGAGAAATCGCTACAGCTCCACCATAATGTCTGAATTTGATGTCTACCTTACTATGAACAAACTGGAACCCTTCGACCCAACCGATCCTTTGAAAACTGACTGGTTGTATTACCCTTCTCCGTTGTTGTTGTCAAAACTTTCTGAATGTGATAAATGGTTAGCAAAGTGTGATTTCATCACCACTTCATCAAATTTCTCCACAACTAACAAATTCTCGCTCGGATTTTTCAACACGGCATCTAACCAACAATTCCTTTACAATTTTGAACCATCTGTCATCGCTTCTGTGGATGAGCTCGCCACAGTGGTCAACAATGTGTTCTCCTTGGCGGAAGTAGCTACTATTTGCGGAACGAGAGGCAAAACGTGGACATTGAAAGTGGATAAAGACACAAAGCACTACTACATTGGAAAATCGACCAACCTACCCGACAAACAACTTTGGGACAAACTTTACCTCCGGATCAGCAAGGAACTTAGTGACAGACTCGGGTTTGGATTTCGCGAAGTTGGACTGAAATTTTCTACCGTCGCTGTCAAAAATGTGATCGCACCTCACGACCCAAAATCACCACTGGAACATTCTAGACGCTTGTATCTGACAGCTGATTTTGTCAATCCCAGTGTATTCAATGATAGTCAAGCCAATGTGATAGCATCTTTCAACTTTCCTTACCACTGGAATGGAACAGCTGAGTACAACTTTACCGATTCGATTGAAATCGATCGATCATCCAATGAAAACTGGATCTCGGTCTTGAACCCTATGGCGGCAGTATGGCGCATTCAACTCGTTAATGATGATTTAGAATCGTTGTTGGATGTAAAACCACATGTGACTTACATAAAATTTCGTTTTAAACCTCACCCAATTTGTTAAATACACTGTGTTTTGCTGTAAAAGCTCATTGTTCATTTTGTGCGGGTCATGATCGGTTGTTATGTCTGGAGTGGTTGGTGCTGTCTCTGAGCGAAATACAACTGCTAAAATTCATCCCGTTATCGGTCCGGCTGCTCATAAGCTAAAGAAAGAAATCGATCTCGATCAGGAGATTTTCAAGTCCGAAGTTGTCGCTTCCAAACCACCATCGAAAAAGGCTTGCAAACAGGGCTGTTGGGTCGGTTTTTTTCCTCGGTTATTTTCGTTTTTTTCCGGAAAAAAACCGGTTTTTTTCCTAGGGGCTCGGAAAAAAACTAAAATGCGGAAAAAAACTCAAGAAAGTTTTTAAAGGAAATAGGCACAATAACTGGTTAAATTCGCTTCCAATGCTTTGAATTTACGTTAATAGAAGCCTTACAAGCATTTCCATGGCATAACTTAGCTGTTTTTCGCAAAAATATTGGTACCATTTTCAGGCAAGTTTTATTATTGTATTTTTGGTGTTTTAAAATCAAATTACTACTCTAAAACATGAAATTAGTGCATTTTGTAATAGGACTCACGCTATTTCGTTGAATTCTGCAATAAAAAGCGATTGTTAAAAATTTTTTTCTGTCATCTCGGAAAATAACTTTTGGAAAAAAACCGGAAAAAAACAGGAAAAAAACCGGAAAAAAACCGGCTTGAGTTTTTTTCCGGAAAACAAACAGCCCTGCTTGCAAACGACTGCCCACCAAGCAAAAAGGTGGTGGTAAGAAGAAGAAGAAACCAGTTAAGAAGAAAGTTCAATACGTCAGGATTCCAGTAAAATCTCTCAAGAAATAGTGATGGAAGAGTATATTCCTCATGAAGTGGAGCTGTTTCAAAATTTGCCTATCAACAAATCCTACCTCACTGAAATAGAAGATGTTGTGCTGCCTACAAGAGCCGATGAACGAGATGGTCAAATCACCTTCAATATTCCCACAAGAGACTTGTTCACTAAAAACAAGTTCCTGTTCCAATGTATGTTCAGTGTACGAAAATTGGAAGGTGGAAGAGAAACGGCTGTTGAAAATGAGATGAAAATTGCACCAGTACCGCTGGCAGGATTGCTGTCATTTAAAGCGATTACATTGAACATTAATGGACAAACTGTGGAGCGGTACAACGATAGTTTCGGCTACAAGGCGTGGTTCAAGTATCTCGCTGGCTACACCAAGGACCAACTGGAGTCTGAAAAAGATGAGACTCTGTTCTACCCTGACGATCCTGGACAAATGGCGCTGAGTGACACCGCAATGACAGATGCATGGAAGGAAAGAAGATCAAAAGTGCTCGGAGGAGATCTAGCTCTTCAGTATCTTCTACCATTCGATGTGACGGCTTGTAACAAACTGTACCCACCAAACACTGAAATTGGTGTGACCATGCACTACAAGAACCCCGCTTGGATCCTTCAGACAGAAGGAATTGCAAATTCTCCCGGAGTAATCAAGATCACCAACCCAAAATTGGTGCTTTGGCGGTATATGTTGAACAAGGACAAGATCGCTGAGCTGACTGGATGTCTATCAATCGATCGTCCGATCAAATTCCAGTATCCCGGTTTTGAAATGTATGGACCCTACCAGTTCAAAAGGGATACCACTATTATTACTCAACGAATACGCTATGGCAAGAGACCCAACTATGTCTATGTCTTCTTTGTGAATGCATTGGCTGCGAGCGGATTCTACATCCAGAACGGTCTGAACATTGAAAACCTCACAATTGTCGAGTCCAAAGTTATGTTTGGCTCTCAGACTTCACCAGTGGAAGGATTGAAAACCAACTTTGACCCATTGCTAAGCGGAGGATCGGTGGATGTGAGAGATGCATTGAGAACCTTGAAAAGAAGCTTTGGACTCGAAAATACTGGCCAATCATCTATCCTAGATATGCACCACTTTTATCGTGGATATACATTTCTGGCTTACAAGTTTTCACCTCTCATCTACTCTACCGACTTTCAACAACAAGAAATCGAGGGGAACAATGATTTGATCGTAAATGTGAAGATGGGAAAAGGATTAGATGATAATTTTTACATGTATTGTCTAGTAGTGGATGATCGTGAACTGTTGCTGTACCCTAATTCCACCGCCGACCTGAAATAGGATGTATGGTTATCAGCTAGCAAAAATTTGTGGTGAACTGGATAAAGTCATAAAACCATTCTTTCGTGGTCTATACAATCCCGATATGTTGGTCGATGCGATCGAAATGGTTGATCCGAATAGAAAAAACTTTTTGATTTTCAATACAGATGTTTCCGAAGGCACTCACTGGTTTGCCGCGTTCACAGACTTGGAGAGCGAAAGCTATTTTATCGATTCGCTGGCTCGCACTCCTAGTCACTACAACTTGGAAAAATTCTTTGAACAAACGACTGGAGGCGACTTTCACCTATTACTGAGACGTCTACAAAGCTCGAACTTATCGGTGTGCGGTATCTATGTGGTGTTCTTTGGACACTTTCTGTGCGCCGGCCTACCCATGTCTAGCATTATGAAGAAGCTTAAAGACAAAAATGATCAACACGTGATCGAGTGGTTTAAGAAAAACTATCCTATAAAATTGAATTGAAAACTGATTTAGCTCATTGTATCATCATGTGCGACCCAATATATCTCAAGTATCCGAGTTCTGTATTGGTTTGTGGACCCAGTGGGTCTGGTAAAACTACTCTCTGTTTTAAAGCCTGGCAACCGTTGTATAAAGAACTGCAGAATGGTCTAGATTGCGAATTTATTAATGAAACCCCACAAGAGCACCATCTCGACGACATCCAACCTCCATCAACTTGCGAAGAAGCTGTGGTTGTAATCGTGGATGACCTACAATCCAAAGTCGGCGAAAAGAACAACTCGATTACGAAACTGTTCACTGTATTCAGCCATCACAACAATGTTCAGATCGTTGGGCCAAGATCTACAGATCGGTGGCGATAATATGCGAACGATCAGAAAGAATGCAACCTACATTTTCCTTATGCCGGCTATAATGAATGGAAATAATACCCTTCATACAATTCAACAATCCTGTTTCTATACAGACAAGAACTTTCTCACCAAAACAGCCGACCACGTATTTCGCAGACGCAATGCCGACTATATTCTGATAGACAACAGCCCCCAAGCCATTCGCTGCAACAAATTTCGCCTACGCTGTGGTTTATTCGAAGACGAAACACCATTGGCCTATAATCCAGACGCTACCAATGGGTTCGAGGAGCACATCATCAAAAGACCGGCGAAAGACGAATTCCAACACATAATCGATGGACTGCCGGCCTGCTCGAGAGGAGATGCTCGAAACATACTCAACTACCTACTGTGTGGAGATAAATTTGCCTACGAAACTTGAAACTTGAAACTTTATACAAACCGCATGATATAGCCAAGTGGCTAGTCACATGTAAAACATGACACGCAGCCGTAGATAATCTAGTCAAATTACAGTTTACCGTCATAAAACCTATCAATGCACATCTTAAACTTCACCAAACTAGGGGGATTCCTCAAACAATCAAATTGCAATGCCTCACAGATCTCGTTCAACAGCGTTGGTGCCCTAAAACTGAACGACCTCTTAGCAGAATCTGTGGTAAAATTGGGCACAGTGAACTTACGATGTAGAAACTGGAGAAATTTTCAAATCTGATAATGTAGCTCGATACAGAATCAAAGGATCCAATTTACGCGATTTGCTGTACTGTATATGTAGCAATACTAATCAAGTAGCCTTAGGAATGCACGCTTTTCTATGTATGCTGTATGAAACACCTATGCCTAGTGAGTGTATAGTCAACTTAAATTTGCGAAATCAGTTTACAAAACCCCCCTTAACCCCTTTCCTCTGGCGAGCGTATAAGATCAGCCTGAGGGCTGACCTATTCGCTCGCTCCCCGAGCAAAAAGCTTTTTTTGGGAGGGGGAGGGGGGGAGCGCGATTGTTGTTGTGAAATAAATTTATTCATCGTGTTTACGTTTCGCATCCAACAGTTTCACTCTTTCGGCATCCGCTTCTACAGCCACTTGGTGCTCCTTTATAATCTTTTGAAATTGACGCTTCAGCTCCAGGGTTGCTTGAAGATTGAGCGCGATCGGACTTTGAGAAGTATACGTTGGCTCCAGTCTTTCTCGGCCATCCGGGCCCACAACTTTCTTGAATGGGCGTAGTTGTAGGAATGAGCTCTGCTTGACTCCGCTATGCCACCAACGGGCTCCCAGCACCGATGACGCTCCCCAATCGGCCAACGGCACTACATTACTGTAGTCTCCGGCATCGCGACGTCCTACTCTCGCACGCTTCTCCTTAACAGCCTGCTGACTCTTAGCCAGCTCTATAAGACCTTCCTCCAGCTGATCCGACATACCGACTGACTGGCTACCGATTTTCATCTCTTTTATTCCAATGATTCATCAAGTGGTACAGAGTACACATAATCTGGTGATAACAAATAGCGTTTTATATAGAACGGTTGTAAACCTATGCGTCTAGCAACTATAGAGTAGATAGCTGTATCATTGCGCCTAGTGCGAAATCCTCTGTTTATGGCTTCTACCGGCTGGCCTTCTTTTAACGCTTCTCTAAACTTTTCAAATCGTAAAATGTCTTGGTTGGTTTTCTTCGACACTCCTTTGGCTGCATGTTTGATAGTTTTTCCAGTTTCATCCGCCATAATGTAACACTTTGCAGACAGCCCGATAAACGCCTTGGCTCGATTTTCAACTTTGAAAAGTCCGGGTGTGCGTTTGGTGTAAGCTTCGGTTTGAGGGGTCCGATCATCGACAATGAAACTGTACTTTTTGGCTAAATATTCTGGCTTGAGATGTGGCAGCACCAAATCTTCGGAATTTTCGCTGGACCAGCTGACAATGATACTGTCCGTGTCCGATCCGCAGATGGCGAGTTTGGTGTGGTCAAAGTATTTGAGCAGGTAGCTGTGTACGAATTTGAGAAGGTTCAGTTTGGCAGCTCCGAATACAGCCACTGCTATTTGAACAGGTAGGTCGAATTTGATGATTTTTGGTCTCAACTGAACTTCCGCATAGTTCGTAGCTAGCTCCAGGTGGCTTCTGTAGGTTGGGCCATTCAACAGAGTTTTGAACTTGTTCAGGTCGACGATTTTATGTTCACTCCTCTTCTCTGGGTTGTAGGCGAATTTGCCCCAGGCGCTAGCTCCCATATGTTTGGCCATGTTCGTTTTTATGGGATTTTTAGTCTTGTCCCCTTCTCTGCGCATATCAGCCGTCTGCCTTTCATATTCTTTGAATGGGAAACATACATGTAGCTGGGTTTTCGGCTGGGGGGGGAATTTTTCTGATCCAAAATAGGGTTTCAGGGCTATGCCCAAAGGGGGTTTCAGCGACCTTTTTTTGGTGTCCAAAAGTGGGTTTCAGCGACCTTTTTTTTGGCTCAAAACAGGGTTTTGAGGACTAAAAATGGGGTAAAAATCCTGTCTGAAGTGCAAAAATTCCGTTTAAAACCCTATTTTTGCTGTAAAACGTGGAAAAAACCTTATTTTTAATTTAAAATGTGCAAAAAAAGCTAATTTTGCTTTAAAACGTGCAAAAAAACCCATTTTATTCGACATAATACAGTTAAAATGCATTTCTGGAACCTTCTTTAGAGATTTTTAAACCCAAATTTGGGTTCCGGAACCCTATTTAGGGTTTCAGTAACCCAAATTAGGGTTTCAGTAACCCAAATTAGGGTTCCGGAAACCCTATTTAGGGTTTCAGAAACCCAAATTAGGGTTTCAGTAATCCAAATTAGGGTTCCGGAACCCTATTTAGGGTTTCAGTAACCCAAAAACAGGGTTCCAGAAGCCCTGATTAGGGTTTCTGAAACCCAAAACAGGGTTCCGGAACCCTATTTAGGGTTTTTGAAACCCAAACTAGGGCTCCGGAACCCAAGTTGGGTTTCTGAAACCCTAATCAGGGCTTCTGGAACCCTGTTTGCAGGTTTACAAACCCAAAATAGGGTTTCAAAAAATTCCCCCCCCAGAATCCGGCTGGGGGGGAATTTTCTCCGAAAATCGGGCCTGGGGGGGAAATACCCCCCCATTCCCCCCCAACTACATGTATGATGGGAAATGTCCTCCTTGAAATTGAACGATTTTGTGGACCTTCTTTATAACGACCCCTATTCCACAAATGTAGCGCAGCAGTGGGGTGTAAACGAGCACTTCCTTGCCAGTCATGCATGCTACCAGGTTACGTCTGGGCTTGACGAATGGTGTTCCATTGGCTTCCGCCTGCTCGAGAAGAGGTGGTGGGACCATTTTTGGGTTGATGTCCATATGCCTGATGATCGGTGGGAACATCTTTAGTTTTTCGTAGTGAGGGTGGTTAGGATCGGAGTCTAGGTCTACCACTGCAAAGCCGAAGATTTCGCCATTTTTTAGTTTGTTGACAGCATCTTGCTCCTCCAGCTTTCTCGCATTACCACCGAATCGCTGTGGACCCAGTGTCCAAGTTGAGACAAACTTTTTCAGACTGGCATCGGTACACAGCTCTCGTTTGAACTGACACTCCTGCATAACAATGAGGAGGTTGTGGTTCTTTTCCCAGACTTCGTTCCGTGCTAAGGTGGCCTCCTTCATGTCATTGTAGGTCTTTCCAGTCACTGGACTGACTTCTTCTCCTAACCTGCTAACTGGGCAGTTTGGATTTGTACAGCCATGACTGTGACTGTGACATCGAATTCTAGAATCGTGTCCAACTGCGCACAGTAGCCATCCGGTCTCCACTGTCTGCCGTGAAAGAACACTGGCTCCTCCCCATTTAGTTTGTGTCGAATCGGCCATCTGAGTTTGGTAGCCATAAAATCTAACCATTGAATTGCGGTTGTTGCTAGTTTTTCACCACTCAGGTGAGGGTAGAACTCGTCTTCGGACTTGCGCACCAAGTAAGGACCCACTGGCATTTCAGATGCGATGGCGTGGAGGTATTGGTTATTCGAGTCCCAACTTTCGACTACTTTGGTTAGGTATGATGAATTGGGGGCTACAGGAGTCACATCCGCTTCTTGGTGTCGTGTGAAGATTTCTGCCAGTCCACCAGTGAGTCCCTTGCTCCTGAACAGTTGCAACGTTTCCTCTTCTGGCACCACAAAGTAGGTGTTGATGGGAGCTGTTGAGAGCAAAACTGGAACGATAGCTCCTTGAATCATGCAGTGGTCCGTGAAAAGGTCTACTCCTTTCTCAACCCATTGTTGTTGGAGAGTTTCCAAGGCTGGAACCATGCAGAGGCAGTCGATTTTGCAGTACTCGATCTACTGTTTTAAAAGTATCACAAAACGTACCCATTTTGGGTACGGGTAAGTATTTTGAGATGCCCAATTTTTGGGTACAAGTACGAGTAAGTATTGCCAAAAATACCCAAGTGTACTCGAGTATGAGTATTTTTGGGTATTTTCCAGGCAGATAATTGCAGAAAATCGAATAACAAATAAAAATGGGCAAAGTTTACATATTTGCATGAAACAGAAGAGTTTTATTGATCTTACAAACGACATAGAAGGAAGAATTTAATCTAACAAATAGCTTCTGCAACAATCTGACGGTTCACCTTCAACATTAATTCGTTCTCGAGGTTCTGAGCCCCTAAGCGGTGCCTGCCCTTAGCTAAACAGATACCAGACTGAGAAAACACACGTTCAACGAAAGCAGAAGATGCCGGAACAGATAACACATCAGTCGCAACCTTATAGAGCCGGGGGTAAGTGCAAGCTTTTTGCTTCCACCATTTTATGGAGTCTAAAGCTTCCACTTTTTCATTCTTTCTCCGGTACACTGGTGTTTTTTACCTTTTGCCCCTTATTGCGCTAAGTCCGTACCACTAAAGTGCGCAGCATGTGCCTTCGAGCTTTTCTTTTATGACGCACAAAGCGCCGAAATTGAAAATATTTCCCATTTTATAATCACCTGAGAAAAACAAAATACTTGGGTATCATAGCAAAATGATGGGTAAGTACGAGTAAGTATTCCAAAAAATACTGGAGCATTGGTACGGGTAAGTACCAGCAAAAATACTCAAGTGTACCCAAGTATGGGTATTTTTGGGTATACTTTTAAAACAGTAACTCGATCAGCCAGTCATAGAGATTGTTACAACCACTTTGGTGCCAGAGCTTCTTGAATTCTTGGTAGTTTTGTTCAATTTCAGTTTCCGTTTTCCCGAGAGTGTTGACACCAGTGAGGTCTGAGACAAAGTCTGACTTTTCTGGCATCCCAAGCTGTTCCAAGTCATAAGCATTGTCGATGTTTTTCAGTAAGCTGTAGGGGAACCAAGCTTTATCGATCTTGTCAGTCTGATCTTTGGCAAAGTTGCTGACAAAGTCTCTCAGAGGGATGGTTTGTCCACCGAGGTAGTTGAGCACATCCAGAATTCGCAGCTTGTTGGTTAGGATGGCATCGTAACGGCTGGACCCATTTTTTAGCAGGAAACGAATTCCAGTCTTTGGCTTTTCGTCAATGTCTTCGAGAAATGGCCGATTGTCTTCCTCTGCCTCACCACTTTCTTCTGTGTTTCTCAGGTGTGCTGCACCATCGAATTCCTCCAAGAGTGGGAGTAGATGCTCTCTCATCAGGGGAATATTGTATGACCAGCCATTGAAAGCGAGCACATTGATGGTTTCCAGACGGTTTTCCAACTTGCACCGAAGTTTCTCTACTCTTTTGAGGTACTGCGCCTGTTTTTCGTTTCCTTCCAGCTGTGAGATTAGGTCGTCCAGCTGGTCAAAGATGTACTGAGCTTTGTGAAAGTTGAGCTCCTTCGCCATCAACCGCCAATGTTCCACTTGAGAGAGAAACTGCTTCAGATATTGTTCTGGTTCTTCTCGATCGTTGATGTAGGTTTTGACGTGTTCTCCAGGAATATTGGTAGCGGCGCACAACACTATGGCTTCGTGCTTGAACTCGTAGGTCATTTTTGTAGTGGAAAGTTCTGCCACCTTTTCCATCCGACTTTCGGCATCGAACACCACGAAGTACTGCTGGAACGGGTCGGTGGGTTTCTTCAGAAGCACTCCCACTTTTTCTAGCTGTTCCACGATGAGTGGTCGGCTCGAGTACTTGCCAGTTTTCACGACAGTTTTGGTTCCTCCCTTGCATTTGTTTTGATGCAAGTTATTATCTCTTTCAGTGCGAGAAAGTTTTTCGCACTTGTTGCACAGGTATCCACCCAGAAATTTGTGCTCCTTTCCAGGTTTTATGAGGCAAAAGTGTTTCTCCTCAAATGCCAGCACTTGACACACGCCATACCGCTTTCCTTCTCGAGGCAGTCTGATCAATTTGATCTGGTTTGACCCACTCTGCATGGCATAGACTTTCACACCCACATCGAATGTGTCTTCAATGATCGTGAGCTCCCCAATCGAAATTCCACGAAATGATGACAGACTCGACTCTCTGGCAGCGCAGTACTGTCTCGCGAGGTTTTTAGCCTCCTTTTCACAGTCTTTGTATGTTTTTTTGGAAAGAAAAACTGCTAGGCATCGGAACAGGCACAGCCCATCGTTGAGAAGATTCTTTCCATGATGACCGCGCGCAAAACAGAAGAGGTTTCGATTGTTGATAATAGCATCCGGAATGTCACTTTGTTGCAAGTCCCCTCTCAACGGGAAGTCATCGAGTGGGATGACGGTGAATTCCACATTGGTAGGTTGAAGGTAAATGTAGCGGGAATTTGGTGCATAGTTGACCATCTTCTCATCAAAGTTCTGATGGGACAATTGTTTCACACCACTTTCCAGGTCGGTTTCACTTTGAATAATCAGGGGTTTTGCGTTGAGCTGAGTCTGGTAGTCTGGCTGCCACCACACGACGCGACCGGTTCTCTTATCCAATAGCACGACCCCCGCTCGAATGTTGACTTTGAACATTGTGCCACTACCATCGTGACCAGCTTCTCGTCGATACACATCATCTAGCTTGTTTGCTATTGTAGCTGGATCCAGGCGATTGACTTCGAAGTTGTAGCGGGTAAAAGTGTTGAAGCGGTTTACTTCTGTTTGAATGAGCTGGTTGTTGGCATGAATCAGGTCGTTGACTGCCTGATCTGTAGTAATCGTCTGTTTCTTCTCTGCTTGATGAAGGTTAAGATAGTTGAGATGGTTGTCAGAGCGTCTTGTTGGTTGAGGAACATCGATGTTGAGAGCGTCTAGGAGGTTGACTTGGTGACCAATTTTTGGTCTTTTGGTAGCTGGGGTATTCAAGTTTGGAGATGTTTGTTTCCTTTTTGGAGCCATAGCAAAACAACCGCAAAGCGTTTCAGTGGAGAAGACAATGGATACTAGATGACTGAGTGGGTGCTTATATAGTCCCCCAAACACTTCCTGTTGTGAGTACAAAGTCTGTCTGTCTACGAACGTATGTTTATCAAATGCCTCAGATAGTGACGTCTGCGAATTGAAAATTGTCTGCTTCCTGGAGTACAAAGTCTCCCTGTCTACGAACGTATGTTTATCAAATGCAACATGAAAATATTCGCTACACTCCACTCGTCCTTATTGCTTTAGCAACATTTTTGAATTGAACGCTTTGGGTTTGGATCAACGAGTCCCAGATTGTGGGACCACAGTCGGCTGAGGCACGCGTCCAGCTGGGAGTGTTATCAACTGTTTGGTAGGTCAACACTATGATAAACATTTGGTTTCATCATCGCGAATCTGGTAGGTTTTTTCTCAACCCGCGCTGCCTTATATACGCTTCCTGATAGAACGTTGTGCTTCAGCAAAGTTCTTCTCAATTTAAAATTTTCTTAGCAGAGTATTTTCAACTGGACTTTTGATGCAAAAGTTTATGCACGCTTGAGATTGACTTTAGAATTTGATAAGCCCTGTGCTGTGATCGACCATAAATTTTGTTAGCGCAGAAGGGCGGTCTGCACCCACGTGTTGTTTAAGTGTGCTACAGTCTAGACTGGCGAGACAGAGAGGGTTTGCGGAATACTTTGTTTACATATGGGGGCTAGAATGCACTCTCTTCCTACTACTACTACTTTCCAACGCAATGAGCTTTTCTCAAACGGTATGACTTATACATAGAATGGAATGTCAGAAAAGGAGCTTATAGTGATCCCTAGCATACTACTCTATGGAGAAAACAAATGAGCTAGTAAAGTAGGATTTGTTACACAAGAAACAAAAAGCTATGCTTCACTGTAGTTGCTCGACCTTTCTTCCATAATACCAAGAATGCATAAAAGAGTAGCAAGAATGTGCCGCTCAGCGGCCGGCCGAGTGTCGATGCGCTGTACCAAAATTACTGGAGGGGTCGCGAAATTCGCGACCCCTCCAGTAATTTCGGGAGGGGTCGCGAATTTCGCGACCCCTCCAGTAATTGCGCATGCGCTTTATTGCAGCGCAACCTGATTTCTGAGCAAGAATGACGTCAACAAAATGTTTAGTGATTTTCTACAACGGCAATTCATTGCATAGTTGGTGTAAGATCTTCAATCATCACAATAACTAAAATAAGTGTCCAATTGCAAGGCAAGATTGCAAGATATCTGTGAAATGCATCAGGCTTTTTGCATTTGTGAATTTTTCCATTTTGAACGCAGCACATGAGCTTGGTTATGTACACATGCCACCTGCTTGCATATTCCAGCTTTTTTACCTTTCTTTCCCTTTATCATGTTGCCGTAGACTTGAGAAATCAACGGCGGCAGCTATATTCCGAAAGACAGATTGAATAACCCGCTAAAAAATCAGGTTGCGCTGCAATAAAGCGCATGCGCAATTACTGGAGGGGTCGCGAAATTCGCGACCCCTCCCGAAATTACTGGATGGGTCGCGAATTTCGCGACCCCTCCAGTAATTTTGGTACAGCGCATCGACACTCGGCCGGCCGCTGAGCGGCACATTCTTGCTACTCTTTTATGCATTCTTGATAATACTTATGGAACCAATAACCCCATTTCAACAGCAGCACCTATATTATGTTGCAACACAGATAAAAACTTAACACAATTACGAGCTGCTCGATGGCGAGAGCCAACAGAGCTTTTAGGCACGCACGTCAAACAATAAGCCTTGGATTCGGAGAGTCAAACACTGGCGAGTCTACCTCTGGCGATCTGGGTTGCAGCTCTGGTTTCAACTCCAGAGATTGCAGTGCCGCCAATTGCACACCGCTGTTTTGTCTTTTCGTCAATGTCTTCGAGAAATGGCCGATTGTCTTCCTCTGCCTCACCACTTTCTTCTGTGTTTCTCAGGTGTGCTGCACCATCGAATTCCTCCAAGAGTGGGAGTAGATGCTCTCTCATCAGGGGAATATTGTATGACCAGCCATTGAAAGCGAGCACATTGATGGTTTCCAGACGGTTTTCCAACTTGCACCGAAGTTTCTCTACTCTTTTGAGGTACTGCGCCTGTTTTTCGTTTCCTTCCAGCTGTGAGATTAGGTCGTCCAGCTGGTCAAAGATGTACTGAGCTTTGTGAAAGTTGAGCTCCTTCGCCATCAACCGCCAATGTTCCACTTGAGAGAGAAACTGCTTCAGATATTGTTCTGGTTCTTCTCGATCGTTGATGTAGGTTTTGACGTGTTCTCCAGGAATATTGGTAGCGGCGCACAACACTATGGCTTCGTGCTTGAACTCGTAGGTCATTTTTGTAGTGGAAAGTTCTGCCACCTTTTCCATCCGACTTTCGGCATCGAACACCACGAAGTACTGCTGGAACGGGTCGGTGGGTTTCTTCAGAAGCACTCCCACTTTTTCTAGCTGTTCCACGATGAGTGGTCGGCTCGAGTACTTGCCAGTTTTCACGACAGTTTTGGTTCCTCCCTTGCATTTGTTTTGATGCAAGTTATTATCTCTTTCAGTGCGAGAAAGTTTTTCGCACTTGTTGCACAGGTATCCACCCAGAAATTTGTGCTCCTTTCCAGGTTTTATGAGGCAAAAGTGTTTCTCCTCAAATGCCAGCACTTGACACACGCCATACCGCTTTCCTTCTCGAGGCAGTCTGATCAATTTGATCTGGTTTGACCCACTCTGCATGGCATAGACTTTCACACCCACATCGAATGTGTCTTCAATGATCGTGAGCTCCCCAATCGAAATTCCACGAAATGATGACAGACTCGACTCTCTGGCAGCGCAGTACTGTCTCGCGAGGTTTTTAGCCTCCTTTTCACAGTCTTTGTATGTTTTTTTGGAAAGAAAAACTGCTAGGCATCGGAACAGGCACAGCCCATCGTTGAGAAGATTCTTTCCATGATGACCGCGCGCAAAACAGAAGAGGTTTCGATTGTTGATAATAGCATCCGGAATGTCACTTTGTTGCAAGTCCCCTCTCAACGGGAAGTCATCGAGTGGGATGACGGTGAATTCCACATTGGTAGGTTGAAGGTAAATGTAGCGGGAATTTGGTGCATAGTTGACCATCTTCTCATCAAAGTTCTGATGGGACAATTGTTTCACACCACTTTCCAGGTCGGTTTCACTTTGAATAATCAGGGGTTTTGCGTTGAGCTGAGTCTGGTAGTCTGGCTGCCACCACACGACGCGACCGGTTCTCTTATCCAATAGCACGACCCCCGCTCGAATGTTGACTTTGAACATTGTGCCACTACCATCGTGACCAGCTTCTCGTCGATACACATCATCTAGCTTGTTTGCTATTGTAGCTGGATCCAGGCGATTGACTTCGAAGTTGTAGCGGGTAAAAGTGTTGAAGCGGTTTACTTCTGTTTGAATGAGCTGGTTGTTGGCATGAATCAGGTCGTTGACTGCCTGATCTGTAGTAATCGTCTGTTTCTTCTCTGCTTGATGAAGGTTAAGATAGTTGAGATGGTTGTCAGAGCGTCTTGTTGGTTGAGGAACATCGATGTTGAGAGCGTCTAGGAGGTTGACTTGGTGACCAATTTTTGGTCTTTTGGTAGCTGGGGTATTCAAGTTTGGAGATGTTTGTTTCCTTTTTGGAGCCATAGCAAAACAACCGCAAAGCGTTTCAGTGGAGAAGACAATGGATACTAGATGACTGAGTGGGTGCTTATATAGTCCCCCAAACACTTCCTGTTGTGAGTACAAAGTCTGTCTGTCTACGAACGTATGTTTATCAAATGCCTCAGATAGTGACGTCTGCGAATTGAAAATTGTCTGCTTCCTGGAGTACAAAGTCTCCCTGTCTACGAACGTATGTTTATCAAATGCAACATGAAAATATTCGCTACACTCCACTCGTCCTTATTGCTTTAGCAACATTTTTGAATTGAACGCTTTGGGTTTGGATCAACGAGTCCCAGATTGTGGGACCACAGTCGGCTGAGGCACGCGTCCAGCTGGGAGTGTTATCAACTGTTTGGTAGGTCAACACTATGATAAACATTTGGTTTCATCATCGCGAATCTGGTAGGTTTTTTCTCAACCCGCGCTGCCTTATATACGCTTCCTGATAGAACGTTGTGCTTCAGCAAAGTTCTTCTCAATTTAAAATTTTCTTAGCAGAGTATTTTCAACTGGACTTTTGATGCAAAAGTTTATGCACGCTTGAGATTGACTTTAGAATTTGATAAGCCCTGTGCTGTGATCGACCATAAATTTTGTTAGCGCAGAAGGGCGGTCTGCACCCACGTGTTGTTTAAGTGTGCTACAGTCTAGACTGGCGAGACAGAGAGGGTTTGCGGAATACTTTGTTTACATATGGGGGCTAGAATGCACTCTCTTCCTACTACTACTACTTTCCAACGCAATGAGCTTTTCTCAAACGGTATGACTTATACATAGAATGGAATGTCAGAAAAGGAGCTTATAGTGATCCCTAGCATACTACTCTATGGAGAAAACAAATGAGCTAGTAAAGTAGGATTTGTTACACAAGAAACAAAAAGCTATGCTTCACTGTAGTTGCTCGACCTTTCTTCCATAATACCAAGAATGCATAAAAGAGTAGCAAGAATGTGCCGCTCAGCGGCCGGCCGAGTGTCGATGCGCTGTACCAAAATTACTGGAGGGGTCGCGAAATTCGCGACCCCTCCAGTAATTTCGGGAGGGGTCGCGAATTTCGCGACCCCTCCAGTAATTGCGCATGCGCTTTATTGCAGCGCAACCTGATTTCTGAGCAAGAATGACGTCAACAAAATGTTTAGTGATTTTCTACAACGGCAATTCATTGCATAGTTGGTGTAAGATCTTCAATCATCACAATAACTAAAATAAGTGTCCAATTGCAAGGCAAGATTGCAAGATATCTGTGAAATGCATCAGGCTTTTTGCATTTGTGAATTTTTCCATTTTGAACGCAGCACATGAGCTTGGTTATGTACACATGCCACCTGCTTGCATATTCCAGCTTTTTTACCTTTCTTTCCCTTTATCATGTTGCCGTAGACTTGAGAAATCAACGGCGGCAGCTATATTCCGAAAGACAGATTGAATAACCCGCTAAAAAATCAGGTTGCGCTGCAATAAAGCGCATGCGCAATTACTGGAGGGGTCGCGAAATTCGCGACCCCTCCCGAAATTACTGGAGGGGTCGCGAATTTCGCGACCCCTCCAGTAATTTTGGTACAGCGCATCGACACTCGGCCGGCCGCTGAGCGGCACATTCTTGCTACTCTTTTATGCATTCTTGATAATACTTATGGAACCAATAACCCCATTTCAACAGCAGCACCTATATTATGTTGCAACACAGATAAAAACTTAACACAATTACGAGCTGCTCGATGGCGAGAGCCAACAGAGCTTTTAGGTACGCACGTCAAACAATTAGCCTTGGATTCGGAGAGTCAAACACTGGCGAGTCTACCTCTGGCGATCTGGGTTGCAGCTCTGGTTTCAACTCCAGAGATTGCAGTGCCGCCAATTGCACACCGAGGAAGGGTTCGGGGATGGTCTGTACGGCTGTAATGTTTCGTGAAACAACTCAGATCAGTCAAGTCAGACAAGTCGTTGGAGGGTTTTAAATATCATCGCACTCAGGAACCAAAAGGCGCTACAGCGTTTCTGTGCGCTCTTTGTGTTCAACATCGTCGAACCATTCTTGGAAAGCGTGCTCTCTGAAGAGTTGGACAAGCTATAGCGAGCATGGTGAGCAGTAGGCACACATACTTGCGAAACGCATGGCATAGGCATTGATGAAGGTGCTTAGGACAGAAATACAAACGCGATCTAGCAAAACTTCTAGATACCGATGAAAAGGTTGGGAACGAGACGTCTGCGAAGCTCTAAAACAATTAGCAATAACTCTGTAATTCTATTCATTAGAGCCAACTTGAGTTTTCGAATGTTGTGATTGAGACTATACACACGATATAACTAAACCGAAAAAAATATGTCACGCTCTGACATGCCAGCAGACAGAAAAAACATCTGAATTGGGTGGATCAGCAACTAGAGCGAACTGTAAATCGACACATCCCAGAATTGTTGGCCCTGAAAAAGGAAAAATATAAGGGTACAGGAAGATCAACAAGAAAAGGAATTATCTTAGAATTTGCAAGTGGAAATTTAATCAAATGAAATGCAAGAACCCATGTTTTAAGCCAACCAGAATTATCATACCAATAAGTAGGTGGTTGTTCTGCTATGGTGAGTGAAGTTGCATAAGTCTGTACTAGGTCAATTTCTGCACAATGGTAAAGGAGCTCAGACCAAAAGAGGTTCAGTAGCCAAAGTTTCGGATTGACCACACAAACTTAGACCACTGTTTAGCACGGTCAGTGCTACATTTAAGCGGTTCGGCGAAGCAAGAAAGCTGATCCCACTTTCATACTCGTCAGTACTGGCATGTACTGTCTGTAGCACACTACAATTATCAGCGCCAGGGCCTCTGAGTCATGCTGAATTACAATCGGCAGCGCGCCCGTGTTTGGGTGTGCAGACATTGAAATTGCAAAAACAATGTAATCGCCCTAACCAACTTCCCGCAGTTGCTCAGGCTATCTACTAAATGAGTAGAGGAGGAGCTGTTACCTGAACAGTCAGTCATAGATCGCGGTGATGTGTTTGCTGTTAAAGTGCATGGTGTGTACTATTTAGACATGACATGATTGTACATGGGCCGTTTCAGTACTTTGCTTTCAGAAACAGCGCACCCGGTTTCACAAGGCAGTTGGACAACTACTTGGAGGTAGGAAGGAAGCCGATGCGGATTGATGAGCCGTTCACTCCTGGGCGTGCCAACAATCGTGAGGACAACTTGTCCTATGTTGTCACCTATGGTCACAACGTTTGGCAAGAGTGTTAAGCAAGCAAAAGAGAAAGCAGAAAGCGTCAACAGAGAAGGCCAAGGACCGTCAAAACTCAGCTCCAATGCCCATTGACGTGCGATTTGATTGGGGTTTCTCCTCAGGAAGTGGCTCATGCCGGCCGTGCTGCTCCTGTTGCTGATCAGAGGAACAGAACCCAAGACCGTTACCGTTTCTTAATGAAAAATGGAAATGTATTGTATGGTTGGATGAGATCACCCGCCGGCAACCTCTGTCAAGTGCACCACCTGTATGATGTAAGTACGTAAGTTGATAATTACTGATTTGGTAGCCATGGTTGCCTGTTTATCTCCGCTGAAGGGGAATCGAGGTCGTTTCGGTGCCGTTCATTTGGGTGCCTAAATTTTTTGATAATTTGCAGCAGCATCCTTGTAGTCGGGTTAACCTGTTAAGTGCTCCTGTGTCGTTATTATGGACAAACTTAGAATGAATCGCGATGTTTGTATGTTTGTCCATAACGCGGTATGTTTTTACCTTTGAGAAAGCCAGTTCAGGACTGACCACGTTCTGTCGCTGCCTAAATCGTGTCCATTGCGTATACAAGGGGCACAATGTATGCAAGCTTAACTACCGCGAATTATTCGCGTGTTGCTGAATGAGGACCGAACGAATAACTCGATGGAGGCGTTCCACAGACACCTCCAGGCTATGCTCCAGATGCAGCACCCAACAATCTGGAAACTCATTGATCGGAATGGTTTACATTAATCGTGGTTACGTTTGAGCTCGGTACCTAGATCTGCTCTTAATTTGTACAACCTGTTGTAGGGTTACGCTTATGTCAACAACTTCGTGACGGCATAATGTAGCAGCAGCTTGCCGGAAACCCGCTGCCTCGCACCAAACCAACCTACCGCATCCTCAAACAACCGATTCGCACTGTTGTGGACTCCTATGGAAACCGAGATCTCATTGATTACTTGCGCGCAGTGCACATAATTTGTCCTATTATTGTGTGCTTTCTCATTTGGTGCTATTATTGGTGTAATGGTTTCTGTGTTATTAGCTTAATGTAATGGTGTGCCTGTGTGTCTTGTAATGTGACTGTGTGCCTCCGTGGCGATAAAGATGGATAGCTTAGTCCATTATAATTAGGGTTCCGACGATACATCGATATCGAAAAGTCGATATATCGACCCTTTTTGGCTAAGGGGTGGTAAATTTTCAAATCCTGAGGGGGGCAACACCGACTGATGGGTGGTCGAAAGGATGGTAAGCAAAAAAGTCCGATGATTTTTCTAAAGTCAAGATTTTTTTGGCTTATTTGTCACTAAAATAAGTTAAAATACGCTATTCTGTCTGAGCTCTATAATTCTAATGAGGGTGGAGCATAGGCCTGAGGGGATCAACCTATTATTGAAGGGCTTCAGAAGGGCCACTACCTTTTCTGCCATTCTCTGCTTAATTGATATCAGATCGCTGATTGCATCAGTACTTGACTGATAAGCAGCGAGAGCAGTTTGCTCTTTCAAATTTTCAGATTTTCTTGCATAGCTATAAATATAGATATCGATATCGATCGATATTGAGCTGAAAATATCGATATCGATATCGAATATCGACGAATTTTGATATCGTCAGAACACTAATTATAATACAGTATAATAATACCTATAGTTTTGGGTATCCTGGTGTCCCATACTTTACATTTTAGTGTGTAAGTACGCATCCTGAATACGCAATCCTGATCACGCTACTAGCGTAGCGTCTACGGTCTACCGAGTACAATAGAAGTTACGAAAAACAAAGCTTTTGACAGCGAACCACCGTTTAGGCACTTGGAAACAACCCGAGTTCAGTTTTCCACGTGATACAGGTGCACTCAAATGTTCTCGATGCCAATCTCCACCCCTGCGGGCCGTTTTCCAACGTTTATCCTAAACAAACAACGCTGCTGTCCCTTCAAAACGTCCTAGTTTATGGACGGCCACTAGATAGTAGAGTACAGCTAGATATCGAGTGTAATGGGCCTTGGCAGAAGTGCGCGGCCGCCTGTCTGGGAAACTGTTTGAAACGGAGAGTGAGTAGAGTAAAGACGTGCCTAACACGACGGAGTAGAATTTATGCTTGGAAAATAGAGCTAGAAGAAAAACGGACGGTGGACTTCGTCAAGAGAAGACCAATCAAGTCAGCTGCATATTATGAGTGCTTTCGATCCAGTCCTTACGAACCTCACACGGTCACGCGATATCCCAAAGCAGCTCCTATGTACAATTAAGATCGGCTTCTCTGGTTCGGCTTTTATTCATAGTCAATTTAAAAAAATCAATCAAAAAAGGAAACAAGAGGAAGCGTGTACCAAGGAGAATACAGGTGATCTGTCATCTTAAAACTATGCAAACTTTCAAATTATCATTTTATAGACTGGGTTTTTTCAAAATGGCACGAGAAGAGGACAGTGAGGCGTCACGCAAAGCGTTACGAATTGCTGAAATTAATCGGCGTTGATACTAACCCAGTTGCCGATTGAAGTTCTGCTTGTTTACCTGTGCTGGTAGTTTTTATTGCTATTTTGGAGAGACTGCTTTGTTCGTGCTCCAGGTTGGAGTGACACGATATGTTGATAAAACTATGCTTGCAGCAATTATTATCTGTCCGACCACAGTTAATAACGGTGTGCCATTCAGGCAGCATTTATTCAGTTCATCCATGTAAGCCCTTCTGTCTGTTCGTATCATCTGACTCCATCCTAGGGGCCATCCATAAACTACGACGTTCAGTTAGGGGGGTGTGGGACGTTCGTTGAACGTCGGAAAACGTCGCAGGGTGGTGGTGGGGGGGTTGGCGTCGAAAATTTAAAGTTACTTTTTCACAGCTTCTACACTGTCATTCGATTTTATTGAAGGTCAAGTTAAGCGCGTTTGCGCTTTCATTCTTTCGCATGAAGACGCAACCTCCCATAAAAATCGTCTCAATGCTTCCACAGTCCAGGGAAAGTTTGCGCCCTTTTGCCGTTCTAATTCAAGCATAGTTGCAGGAGAAAGTTTTTCCAGAATTTCCAGTGCAAGTGAAGATTGGTTAACGTTTTCACCAAGCGCCTCAAGTTGACGCAAGATCCTCTCAATTTGATCCACAGTGGTGCGGAGTGCAACAACTGTTTTGTGTCACTCGGAAATTTCGTAGTTGTGAGCATATAAAGAACCTTTAATGATTTTGATATTAGCAAACCGCTTACAGAGTGTAGTTACGGCTTCTGGATAGTTTTCATTCGTTAATGCCATTCCTGCAATAGCAGAGCTTGCTTGTCCCTGTAAAACATCTTTGAGATATGCAATTTTTTGAAGTTATTCCACCCTCAGAATGTTTCAATTTTTTCATTTCAAACAACATTTGCAATTTCGTATCTGTCAAACGCAAAACGTTGACCTGATTAGGGTCTGAATAAACAACAAGCTCTTTAAATGGTTGCAACCTAGCCTTGGTTGGCCCAATACGTTGGTGAATTGAACACGACATTGAAGATCCCAAGACGTTGTTCCCGGGTCTCCACAGCACCAATTCTGTCCACACAAACATTTTACTTTTAGCCGACGGAGAAAGCGAACATATTTTATCGTTACGTTTTTAGAATAGTCAATTACAGACAAACATGTGTGGTTATATATCCGTGAGTTAACCTTTCACACAACCCTAACATAAATCACTATCGCCCACATACGTACACATCAACCAAGCGACTGACAGGAGCCTAAGAATTTAGAGGCGGCAGATTGGCGCTGGAGTGAAAACCACGCGTGAATAGTAATTCGTGTAGTACACGATAAGAGATGCCTTCTACGGCGGTCGTGTGAGTGGTTTCAAATTGCACCACTAATGCGCGCCCAATGAGAAAATATTGTGTTATGATGTAAGTGCCAACTCGTTAGAGTTTTATGCTGAATTTCAATATTTTCAGATAATCAGTTTTTATCCAGTCAATACGAGAGGGAAGTATCCCCGTGGACACGCCATTGGTAAATCAGGGATTCGTTTAAGCCTATAGTGAAAGGGGCACAACTCTACAGCGATGTCGTGAAGTGTCGTTTGTTGCCGCCGGAAAATCTGCTGCACCCGATTTTGCCCTGTAGATCCAACGGAAAGCTCATATAATAGTTTCCTGTTCTTTATGTGAAGTGTTGCAGCTAGAAGTATTCAAACAAACCACTTATGACTTAAGAGACCCAAGTTCAATGCTCAACGGTTCAATAACATATATATTAAAGGTTAAAAGCCAATCGTAATCCTCTGTTTAATAACACAATAATATTCGTTCACAAATCCATGTCTTCTGTAGCCCATAACCATATCCAAGTCCAATCTGAGTGCCAGTCCAATTTTCAGTGAAATTGAGTTACACAGTGTGCAACAAATGCTGGAGCTTCTGGTTAGCGGTCGTTCCAAACACGGCTAAACAAGTGTTGTCGATCTTATGTTTTAGGGCGTTTTTGGGTTTGGGGTATCGGTACATCTGTTCAAAAAAGAAGACCAAATATTCGAGGGGAAGGTGTAGCGGGATTGCTTGCTAGACATGGTTACAAAGAAAGAGCAAAATCGTAAGGGGCAGGACGATGATGATTTTCTGGGTAATCTTGATCGACTTTGAAGGTTCCATTTCATTTTCCAGGTCTCTGTCTCGGTTTCCAAGAAGGAATCGACTCGAGATAAGTCCCATTTTTCCTCTGTCTATAATGTCATTCAAATTCATTCGTGAGAGCAGTTTTTTAGGGCAATTGAGTTGGAATCCGCCCTTTGAGAATGGTTGGGTTTGCTTGTGTTAATCACTTCAAGGGTGCATCTTGTACAGAGAGAGGTTTCTTCTTGTACACAACGTTTCGATTCCCAATACAGTGATACGACTGAGCGTTGTAATGGATTTCTTGTCATCTAAACTTGTTTTTAGGTCGTAAGTCGCTCTAGTTCAGCATTTCTTAATCTTCTTAACTGCGCCATAGATTCCGACAGCCTGATACGATCTTGCATGGGGTCATACAGTCAGGCAGTTAACATGCATTTTGCGAGAAAGTCAGCTTAGGATGTTCAAGCAACTTTTTTTCGCAGATCCGGCTGGTATCCAATTATGTTAGAATAGATGTCAAACGAACACCAACCGAACGGTGCATGTTTGAATATCAGTGACGCCCTAGAACCGGAGCTACACCTCCTCAAAGTTGGGTCATCAACCACTTTTTGGCCAATTTTTTATTTCTGACAGTCCCCGCTGAAACTATCTCCATTCACTCGTTTCTCTAGATACAGAATTCGACTGCACATGGTTCGATAGCTCTAAGGGCGGCCTTTCCGGCACTGTTTGTTTCAGGTTAGCGAGATATTGGACAAAAACTGAAAAATTACTGAAAAATACCGCTGCATTTTTTTCCGAAAAACCGTTATAACTTCTGCCACTTATGCCCCATCCGCCTAATATTTTAAACAAAGAGGCAACACAAAAGGCCAAACAAAATTGGAATAAGCTATGGAAAGAATTGCAAAAAACTGGAAAAAGAATCGGTAGAAGACCGCCTTGGGTTTCTTTCTGAAAACAAACGAACATGCAGAAGTAGAGAAAAGTCTCGGAAAATCTCGTTAAACACCGCCTGCAAAGAAACTAAATCAATCTCACCCCTCCCCAAAGAAATTGATTGCAATACTTACAGAACAGCTGCCAGACGCCAGCCATCACCTGTTCAGCTCGCATACATTGTAAGTCGGTTCGGTCAACAGTTGGGCAGTTCAGATGGAAGGGTAGTAGTTGTTCAAGCAACAATTGATCTTCAGGGTTTCTGAAGAAAGCTTTATGTCATGTCAATATTCCACATAAACCTTCCGTGCCCCACTAATTTTCAGCACATTAGAGTTGTAATCACTTCTAATGATGTTGTCTATTACGCCACATTTGTCAAGTTTTCTCAGATCTACATAGGGTGCCGTTTGAGAGTGCGATCGTTTGTGAGTCTAATTAGCCGTTCAACATAATTTAGTCCTTAATGCCTGAACGTTTGGCGACTTAAGAGTTCTCAGATGGCATTCTTCTAATACAGTGTTGGACAAAATACGTAGCCTCTGGACTCAAGTTTTCCGAATAGATTCAAATGGCCGCGTGGCGTAAACCTAATGCATTTGTTTATAGTTTGTTTGGCCCATCTCCTGGTCTGCTAGCCTAGTCTTTCTTTCTGTCTTTTATTGTAAACAACACTTGCAATCATACTTTTCCGCATTAATTTAGCTGTGCTACGGATATTGACACTTTTTAGTAGATTTTGTACAATCAACTGGCTCGTATCTTCCTAACTCGCGCCATAGAAAATCAGCCGGCCTTCAAACGTGCGAGCAAATAGTGAACACTAGACTGCGCGACTGGACTAACGCGGATGTTTTGAACCCGCATTTCGCCAATCCTTAAAAAATTTATACGCGGTCTGTTGCGTAAACAATAGGATCCGGTCATGCTATCGCTGTTCAGCATAATTTTTTTTTGTAGCGCGGGTTATTCAAATCGGGTTGCCCATAACTAAAACTGGTACCAAGTGCGCCATACAAAAGCTCTTGACGACAGACGGATACTTTTAGTTTTTTTTCTAATTTTTCATGGAATCAAGGGCGGTTTTTTTGCGTAAATTATCGTATCCGGTCATATCGGCGGTTTTAGCATATTTTTGCTGTAGCGTGAATTTTTCAAAACCGCCGGTTATACCTATCTAAAATGCTCATGTCAGTTCATTTCGGATGGACGTACTCATAGCTATAGAATACTAGCAGGCTAAGAAACGGTCAGAACAAACTTCGCGTACTTCGTATGTCCTCCTGAGGACGCTGTATTGCCCAGGCAATCCGCTCAATCAAAAAAGCAACTGTAAAGAAACACTAATAATAAAGGAGCCGCTCAGCCAACTGAGCGCAACTGCTAAAGCAGTTTGGTATCCTTTTCCTTCACCATGTGTGTTTGAATAAACGTTTTATAATAATAATGAAACTATTTAGAAGCCTTTTGATTCGGTTTCAAATTCAGGGAATGGCAGCCATCTCAATTTTTTTTCGGAAAGCTTGAAAACCGCTAGGCGGTCTTTTTTATGGCCAACACTGCAGGTATTCCTATTTTGAGTTAGTGCTGGTTATGGGCCAAACGGAAAGGCGCTATTTTCATGGTTATGGGCCAAATTGATTGAGCCACTTGTTTCGCCATTTGACCGTTAGTGCTTTTGATTGCTCAAACATCAAAGTACCTACTGATGGCACGCACTTACTACTGGTTGCGCAAGAATCATTTCTTTGCTACAACGCCGATCACTGGGCTCGGTTTTATCTATGAGGCTAAAACGTGCAAGGAAGTGATATTCTGGTATGCGGTTGTGATTGGGTTTGGCAGTTATACTGCAGTGAATCTGTATAAAACAGTGATGGAGTATGCTGAAGCTAACACAGTTAGTCGAGTGAATGTTGTTACGAAACAGTTGGAGCAATTCGAACATGTTTGGCTGAAGGTTTCACGCAAATTAGATAATCTACTTCTCGGCCCAGAGTGTAGTAGCAGGGCTGAGCATGCATCCAGATTTCCAACGGAAAAACAATTTCCAAACTATGATCGACTACTGGAGTTTTGGTACTACAACAAAAATATACCGAATATGGAGTCATTCTACAGTAGCACATTCTTTGACAATTGGTTTAATACGTCGGAGCAAATACAAATGCAACCTTTTCCTGCCGATTATGGCAACTATTACCACCTTTATTGCAGTTACCATGGACTTGATTCTGGTGATGTTAATCGGCTGAAAAAATATTTTCTTAGGGACTGCTTGTTGCTTGGTAATTACTCAAATATGACAAGCTCTTATGACGAGTTACAACTGAAGAAATCGCAGCAAGCCTTTGTAGAATCGAACCGGTTTAATTCAGACCAAATTGAACTGCTGAACAAGTTTAGGTATGGCATTCCATCAACAAATCAACTGTTATATGAGATAATTCTTGAGCTGAAGGCACTCCAACCAACACTTGTGATTGAGCTGGATCAAGCGAATGTATGTATTGACAATGACGCACGATGGAATAAGTTGGTAAAGAAGCATTCCATCGGGTCCCGCGGGTATGACAGGAATTTAGTAACTGAAAGTCCAAACCCTTACTGTGAAGTTGGCATGCCTAAAAATTCATCAGGCTGGTTGCTGAAGAGTGCCTCAAATCTAAATTTGACACTCAAGCAAATAGTTAAAAAAGTTTCCAAGCAATTCATCGCTAAATTACGTCTTCAGGTGGTCAGAACAAGAAACGAATTGGACTTGGTTTCGTCATTTAAGAAGTCATTCAACCACACAGAACCGAGCACAGTGAAGCAGTTAAATGAAAGCATGCAATTCACCTTGACATCAATAGATATGTGCCGTGGACTGCATCGCTTAACATTATATGGCCACCTTTCTCAGGCCGACAAATCGATGCAATACTTGGAACTAAGTGCATTCTCACCACGAGCACGAGGTACTTATCAGGGCAGGACCGAGCTAGAGCTGATAGTTGATGATGAGGAAATACGTGTGAGAAACCACCAATTGACCATTGCAGATTTGAAATTAACTGGGCGGTACGTAGCACATGTGCCGCAAGATGAGAACAGGTATGTATAAATAAGAAAACCCAAATCGTCGAACGTAAAACTTTTGGTTGTACCACTAGAGCCATTAGATAAAAGAGTACAAAATTTTTGTTAAACTAACTTCGCATAGTTTCAGTTTCAACTTGAACCCCTTGGCCCTTTCTATTTATACAGGGTGGGCCATTTATCTATTCCCGGTTTCATATAACCATAACTTTTTTCCAGTCAGATCGATTTTATTAAAATTTCACATACAAATGTCTTAACACTTCAAATTTTTACAGTTAAAATTTAAAATTAATCCTTCACTCTGGTCGCTAGTTATGCGTCTCCACGTGGCCGCCACTTTTTCGATCACTTTCTCCAGCCTCAGTCGGTACTCCAGCATAGTCTTCTGCCGCATCTCGACCGTAATCTCTTCAAAGGCCATCCTGATGCGCTCTTTCAGTTCTGTAATGTCAGCCGGTCGCGTGGCATAGACTTTTGACTTGATAAAGCCCCATAAGAAAAAGTCGCAGGGCAGTGCGTTAAGTCTGGGCTGCGTGGTGGCCAGGGCATGTTGGGGGATCCGCGGCCCATCCAGCGGTTTGGGAACCACTCGTTGAGCCATGCACGCACCGCCAGGCCCCAGTGGGGAGGCGCCCCATCCTGCATAAAAAGAAGGCAGAAAGAATCAAATCGCCAGCCTCGTTCTGTACTACGAGTATAATTCAGAGTGCCATAACGAACTTTTGAAAAGTTTACTGTTATTCAGACATTTCATGTCAGAACGCGCTAAAATTTTAACAGTAAAAACTTGGAAGTATCAGGGTGTATCTATACAAAATTTCAGCAAAATCGGTCTGTGTAGGAAAAAGTTATGTCCTAATGAAACTGGGAATAGATAAATGGCCCACCCTGTATATTATTCTACCGCTTCTGTCTTACCTGCACACTGCAGCCCAAAGGTTTGTTTGTTTGTTTGTTGTTTGTTTTTGAGTTCCACTGTCCTTTCGGACAGCTCAGGACACGCCTCGCTCGTTTCAGAGCCCTTCAATGTGGTAACCCTGCCTACAAACAACCCACCCCCTTGCTGCCATTAGGTGCAACGGCAGCGCCGGTTCGGTTCCCATTTACCTACTGGCCATCACCGGCTTTCGGCGGTCTGCGTTGGGCTTTACGTCGACTACTTTCAGTCGCTTTGACCGGTTCCGAACCCACAAACAACCGCTCTCATGGATGCCGGGGCCGGCGTGACACGCAGAGTAGCGTAAACTATCCGTGGACAAGACGCGACTGATAGGTTGATGACTGGATCAGAAATTTGCGAGAAGGAAGGTCAGCTTAGGTGCCGAAGAAAGTGGGCAAGTAGGGTCATCTCACGGATTTGGATGATTTTCAAATATGTTAAAATAGAGCACAGTCGAAGGCCAACTGTGCATGCCCGGCCACCGGCAACCCCCTCGAACCAGAGCTCCACCACCCTCAAAGTTGGTTGGGTAGAAGCTTTCGGGTTCATTTTATTACTGTATGTCTGACACCCTCCATTCAAACGATCACCATTCACTTGTTCCTTAACCTACAGTATCGAGTCGCATGCAGTTTTGTAGCTGCTGCTGGGATCTGGAACCGGGAGTAACAGGAAACGAAAACCCATGAAAGCAGCTAGAAAACCGTATGCGGCTCGAAACTATAGCTTATGGAACGAGTGAATGCTAATCGTTCGAATGGAGGGTGTGAGACATAATAAAATGAGTCCGAATCTCTTTACCCAACCAACTTTGAGGGGCTGTAGCTCTGGTTCTAGGGTTGCTGGTGGCCTTCGACTGTGTTCTATCTTAACATTTTTTAATATCAGCCAGATCCGTGAAATCGCTCTGCTTGTCCATTTGAAGCTGTCTTTCTGGCCGAATGCCTTAAGCAGGCGTGTTTCAGTTGCCTAACGAACATTCCAAAACGACTGTGTATAGACAGGTGCCTCTATCGATTATACAGCAGATGTTGCATTCCGTGGACACTCTATGCAACGATGGAATCCAAAAACAACACCGATCTGTGCAACAGTCACACATGCAGTTCAGATGAACTGAACACCGCCAGCTGCCAAGACGAATGCCAGGAAAGATGTCAAGTAGAATGGGTGCAGTCAGATGTACGCTACTTTCGGAGCTCCTACGTTTCAAGCCGATATGGCATTACGTTTGGAGCAGTTATAATGTCAAATAAGGTGCTTATACATGCTATGCTATGCAGTGCAACATTGGTGGTAACCGCAAATTTCAGATGACATTTCCCGAGTACCATATTTACCCCGCTCAGTCTTGGCAGGTGTTTCTGAGCAATCTTGGAGGTCAAATGGACTTGTGGATAGGTCTGAGTGTAATCGGCATACTTCATGCAGTGGTTTACTTTGTGAAACTAATCGCTCAGACATGGTCAGAAAGAGGGTCTGACAATCGTACACAAGATGGGAGCAGCAAGAAAAAATGGAAAGCAATTTACCCTGCTGTTCAAAATCTTCAGCAACAAGCTTTGCCACCTGCAGTAGCTGCTGTTCAAAAGTGCAAATAATTAGATAGTTAAAACTACTCTGTTATAATGCTAATAGTTAAGGAGAACAATGACACTGGAAGTGAATGAGGGGAATGCAGAGGTCAGAAACCACTTGGTGTCCAAACGAGAGCTGCATCTGTATCTGGAAGAGCTTAGAAGATACAAAAACTTAGCACGCAGAGAAATTAGAGATATTCACAGAGCCCTGAAACTGGAACCCAGCTCACTGATGCAGCTGAAACGAAAACCTGGACAGCATAAAGAGAAAAGACGACACAGCTTCTGATGATAATGCCTGGTCATTGTCATATATCTCAATAGGGCAGTTAGTAGTGGCATTTGCCTACTGTTCTTTTGTATGTCGTGTTTTTTTAAAGCTGTCTGACTTTAATGCGGCTCACTACCCATTTTAACTGGCCTGGCTCAGTGTGGTGCACTTTTTATCTAGGTAACTAGGTATACCTAGTATTACCTAGTTACTATTCGGGAAAAGTACCTAGATTTACTTCACCTAGTTGCTGGTTACTCCATTTTACCTAGTTTTACTTTACCTAGTTTTAGATCCACATAACTAGGTACTTCTAGGTAGAACAAGTTTACGTAGTTTGATATTTTCAGTTTTACGTGGCTTTTTCAGTCAGCACACCTTAAAATTTCCGGCTTTCCCGCAATTACAGTGGCCTAGAGAATGAATTTCTGACTTATTTGATCAATAAAATACAAATATTTACTTGAAATGTGTCAAATTTCGTAAATTTTAACTCCACTAACTTCATCATTCTTCTATTGAACCAAAAATAATATTTTGATTTGACTTCGAGCGTTTTAGGTTTACCTAGTATTACCTAGTTTTTCTGGGCTTTACCTAGTATTACTTTACCTAGTATTACTTTACCTAGTTTTTTAGGTGACAACTTTACCTAGTATTACTTTACCTAGTTTTTTAGGTGACAACTTTACCTAGTATTACTTTACCTAGTTTCATATTTTCAAAATGCACCACACTGGCCTGGCTGTGCGCTCACGGACGGCAACCGACAGGCAGCCGAAGATAAGATTCCTTTCCTGGCTTTTCTATTTAATACGTCTGCTAGTGCCGCCGGAATTTTGTAGCATGAATTTGGTGTGCAAAAACGTGCAGTTCCAAATTACCAAATCTGAGATGTTTCCTGAAACACCGGCATATTCATTTTGCTGATGCCCGTCACCTTTTGTCATATATAAAACTTACTAAGTCAGGTCGGCGAGTCTATGTGAAGAGAGATGTTGAAGCTTGTCAGTCCGAAAGAAAGCTCGGTTTATTTGAAAATCTTGTCTGGGGTGTCATGTTGCATTCCAGCGCTATTGGGTAATAGCTGCGTGAAACGGCGCAATGTGCGATGTAAAAGTATGTTCATCATTTACTCTGCTTAGTTTCGCATTTCACCTATTATAGTAGGGAATTAACATTTGTTTACATAATTCATTACACGCACTAGGTAGTTTGTAGTACTTTTATAGATTTCTGGACAAAACGAAGGACATCATAAGCAACACAGTAGACGTTCGGCTTCGTTAAGAGTGTTCAATTTCAGAAATTGAGCAGAAATTTGTTCGGTAAATCAATGAGTAAAACTGTAAGACAATTAAATGTAATTATTTTTACTCGTATCGGGCTCATTCCTCAAAACCATAAGAGACCACTTCTTCTCCCCTAGGAGGAGTAGACGCCTATTAAAGGCAGACACAATAGCTATAATACTCCATGCAGAGAACACTAAAATCGTTTCTTTAGAATGAGACTACGGAAAGCATACATGCAACATTTCATCGGGCTCAGCAGAGGCTGTTTGGGGGCTGGCGCCGGCCGAAGTGTCTGAGTCGAAATTCTGGGCAGGGAGGGCATGCAATGTTCTGTTAAAATCGTATAAACGCTCTAATTGAGACCCAACCAAACACAGTTAAAAGCTAAAGCTTTGCAGGTAATGTTTGCCTGTGAAATTAAAAAAATGCCAAGTTTTGACGAAAAATTGCTTGCAGAAAAATCGGAGAGTCAAAAAATTGCCCTTGGGAACCAAAACAGATAGAGACACTGATAAGACTGTTCAATACCAATTTCTGTTGGCTGAACTGTTACTGTAAGGCCGAACACTAATATAGTTATGGGCGTCAGTTTCAAACATAACCTAAAATTTTACAGTTTTCAAAAAATGGTGTAAAGAAGCACGTTTATTTTTCTAACCGAACCAATCTCAAAAAGCAGCCAGCAGGTACTAAAAAATAATTGATTAGACTTATTCTAAAAAAACTTGCTTCTTCTTGCCGAGAGCTCACTTAAACGGAGTGACCACTACTTTTGTAGAATTACCTAATAGAGGCGAAGACAGAACATGACGCAAACTAAAGCTACGGTTGAACGGCTGCCGTACCTATTTGACCAACTGTTAGAAGTAAATACAGTACTTGTGTACAGAGCAGCAAGGCAAGGCATTGCCAGCTGAGTAGAGAATGGATGGTCGCCGGATAAAACGGCAGCTCCGGTGCAGTCACGGAGGGTCTTCTGCCTTTCTCGCGCGCCATTCTAATCTTTTCTTTGTTCTACAGAGACTTTGCATAGCTTTCATGCAGAGAGACTTTGTACTGTACGAAAGAGCAGATGGCTCAGTCGGTCTCGATGCTGACTGGACATGGCACCCAGCTGCCGTGCGAACGGCCACACACTCCATGCAGCATCGCGTTTGTCGCGTCCGCTTCCACTTTGTGAAGAGCGAATCTTTTGTATCGTACTGCCTTGGTCGCGCTCAGAGCTCTTGGGTTGTTGTTGTACGGGTCTTCTCCGGCTGCCACCTGCTGCCACAGAGGACGCCCGGGGATCTGGAAGTTGGTGCCGCAGTAGCTGCAGTTCTCAGGATGGCAGGTGGTGAAATGCTGCGCAATGATAGAGTGGGCGGCGAGGTCTTTCTTGCCTTTCTGATCGAACATCTCGCATCTCACCCGCAGCATCTAAAGGCCAACAGGGGCACTGGTAGCAGAGTCGGTTTCCTCGCAGTACTGCACGCGGACCCTGGCAGTCATCTGGAACAGCAGGAGCATGAGGAGGAGGTGGATGATCGTCTGTTCCTCGTTCGCCGGCGCGTTGTCGAAGTTCTGTTCATGAGGTCGGTCCTTGCCACTCGAATCGTCATCAGCCTCCGACCGTCGCTTGCGCGATGGACCTGGCATCTGCAACATCTGCATGTATGTACATACAAATATACTATTAGAGTCAGTTTAAAAAATAATGACCTGGGGGTATTTATCGAATTCCCTTCTTATTGCCCAATTAGATGCATAGCTGCGTCAAGCCTTTGACACAGGAGAAACTTTTTACTGCCCTGCCATTTACACAAACAATAAAACCGTAATCGTATAGTGGTGCGGCAGTTACACAGACAGCGGAGCGAGAGAGTGAGTCAACACGCGAGATAAGAAATAGAAGGCACAGGCAGGTACTGGCCAAATAATTAACATACAGCACAGCTAGCTTGGTTAAAAACCAACTCCAATACCAATACTACACATACAGTACATACTGAGAAATACACATATGTTATGTGTTTATTCAGCAACTCAATTAGTCCGCAAAAACATAAACACGTTAACAGCCTTGGCAATGGGTGTACCAAATTTATATATTTTTCAATCAATCAATCAATCAATGTTTATGCCGTATGCTCTACACCAGTAAAACCAGTAAACGAGCGGCAAAGAAAAAAAACATACAGTATGTACAAATTAAAACTCGTAACACGCAGACGGACAACAAAATTTACAGTTGTGAACATAAAACGTGTCAGAATGATTGCGCAGCAACCCTACGAACTCAGACGACGTCAAATAACGCGCCACCAATAAGTCACAAGCATGCAAAATCCCACAGCCCTACAAATACGAACAATAACAGTACAGTTTACAAGACACAAGAAATAAGAGTAATAGGGTACACATCACAAACGGCACCACGTCCTGTGCTGGCACTGCTTCGCGTCTTCATTTCAGTTGCAAGTCCAAACTGAGTCAGAATTTTAGAGCGCATGGAGAGGGTGAAATATAAGTGTCCAATAAAGGTTCGAGAGGTGGTGTAATTCAGTAAGATAGTGGTCCATGGATCCGGTTGCTTGTTTGATTATTAAGGGAATATAAAGTAAGGGAGCATGTGAAGAGAGAAGGGTGGACCAAGTGTGCACAACGCACAAGAAGCAATTACCAGGGTATAGCCATCCGATTTTTTTTTCTAGGTAGTAAACAATGGTGATAAAATGTTTCTTTCTTTCCATCTTTTATTTTTTTTGTGAATACTGGTCCAGATTGTATAGGTTGAGCGGCAATTAGGGTTCAAGGAGCAGTGATGCTGGTGGGAATACACCAGAAAAATGAAGTTGAAAATTGTTTGTTGATTGACTTGTCAGGGAGCAGAAGAAAGATAAGAGGGGATGGAGGCTGGGCGTGGTGCTTGTAGTCAATTACTATAAACATCAATAAATATTGAATTCGTTAATGGAAACACGATTATGCATATCCCAACGTACCCTTCACCTACAATACTGCAGTGAACTTATTAATAAATGAAGCACGTTATAATAACAAAGAAGGTTATATACGAAACACCCATCAATATGTGAAACACCCATCACCAGTGCAACCTGTGTTAGTGAATCCTATGCAACCAGCGTCTTTTATGGGGTGCAGGGTATCCGCCCATTTCGTCCCGACCGTTTCGTCCCCTTGCTGTTAGTCCCGGCTGTTTCGTCCCGACCGTTTCGTCCCGGCCAAGTTTTAAAGTGACCGTTTCGTCCCGGTTCACAAAGTGAAACATGCACATCAAAGGCGCGAAAACCAAATCGTTCATTCTTTTATACAGAAGCCAGTCTGTCATACCTACTCATACAGTAATAAAGCCATGCATAATAGTTGGTGTAGTGGTTTAGGCCGCAAAGCCCTATGCGAGTGGTCAAAGTAATTTTATTAAAAAAATAAACAGAACAAAATGCTCAAGACTGAGACCAAACAGATAGGGGTGGGGACGGCCGCTGAATACTGTTGCTAAGTAAATTTATTTTAAATATAATTAAATTATAATTTACTTACCACATGCCCAAAGAAATATAATTAAATTAAAATTTACTTACCATATCTGAGAGAAATTTAATTTAATTATAATTTACTTACCACATTTAATTAAATTAAGTACATTAAGTATATTTATAATAGGCCTGAATTTGGCGGCTAACACCTTCAGCTTTGCTTCCAACTAAGCAAGAATGCTACAACCGTTATCAGAATGAAAACCAAGCGAGGGTATCGCAGGTTAAGTCAATAACAGACATGGACAAAGGGAGGTGAGGGCGAGGGGATTTACCCGCCTCAGGCTCTGACCTACTGCCCCTCAGGCTACCGCTACCCCCTTCAGGGTATTTTGGAAGAATATTTTGATAAAAGTATGTCTAGGTTAGGTGTGAATAAGCTCAGACTAGCTTATTTCAACCTATTTAAACGAAAAATTAGCCAAAAAACCTTAATTCTAGCGAAAAATCGGACTTTTTAGCTTACCATCCTCTCAACCCCCTATCAGCCGCCGCTACACCCTCCAGCCAAGCCAGCCCCTTAGAATTTGAAAATTTGCCACCTCTCAGCCGAAATGATAGCCGATGTCTGTCAACAGTAATAATGATAGTTGGTCAGAATTAGAACCTCTGTCTCAAGAGACTTTCCAGTCAGTTTCTGCTTGCATCCACAGCAGACAATGCCTGTGAAACTGAACATATGCTATCGCATAGCAAAGCTGGCTGAAAAGTACCTAATATCCACTTTTAGCTCGGCAGGTAAAATGGAGTAACTTGTTTTGTGGGAGATTAAGAGAAACCAGCGCAAAGACGAAAGGCGGTGGGCGGGCGGGATCCCGGGAAAATTGTACAGTAAGTATGACTAGCCATTGCAGGGAATACATACCGAAAGCACACTCATGCAACACTTGCATTCTGCCAAAAAAGGTTCAGCAGTAGGTAGGCTTGTGTAAGTAAATTAAGTATATTTTAAGTAAATTAAGTAAATTATTTTTGGTAAGTATAATTCGCGAATTATAATTATAATTAACTTTACCTGTTTTCGTAGAAATTTAATTTAATTATAATTTACTTACCAAATAATTTACTTGTATTAGTAAATTTCTAAAAAATATAATTAAAATTATAATTATAATTTACTTAGCAACAGTACCGCTGAAACGGCCAGTAACACACTACCCCGACAAAATTTACTAAAATCGGTATTACAAAGAGCGTTGCGGAAGGCTCGTGCGGAGCGCGAATTAACTGTTTCATTTGGTAAGGAGTTCCAAATATTAATTACTCGAATGGCAAAGGAATATTTTCTAATATCAACATACAATGTACATAACAGGTCATCCGCCGAAGCGGGGAGGGGGGGTTGGGGGGTCTGGCGCCGGCCGCGGGGTCTGAGCCAAAATTTTGGGAGGGGGTTTGGCACTAAAAAACGCTCAAAAATCGAATAAATCGCAATTTTTTGGATAAAAAATGGCTAATGTGGGCTGAAATACAGCTAAAAAGTGCTGTTTTGCAGGCGATTTTGGCGATTTTTGTGTCTGAAATTGTAAAAAATTGCAAAAATTTGCTCAAAAATATGAGTATATACTATACCATACCATATCAAATTCAAACTTTGAATTTGGTAGGCAGCCCTGGAGATAACTGTATTCTCTCTGCCCAATGATGGTCGCGCGTTCATCCACTCGGCGGGGCAAGTTTCTTGCCGCAAAGAGCTGGTCGTCGGTACAAAGCCCAACCCAGGCCACCGAAAGCCACTGTGTGCCTGGTGTTTGACCTCTTGGTGAGTTGTGGCGCATTTGGCATTTGATTTTGCCGATGCCTTTGCAATATACTGTAGTTTACTGTACGGGACGAAACGGTCACGCTTAAAAAATGGCCGGGACTAAACGGTTGGGACGAAACAGCCGGGACGAACAGCAAGGGGACGAAACGGTCGGGACGAAACGTCCTACAACCGGGGTGCAGTGGTTGCGGCTGAGATTGGCACCAGCGAAGTTCCAGCACCACTTTATGCTCCCGGCACTACTGTTGTTTGTGTATACACATACACATTTACCATACACAAAAATACACATTGTTTTTTTCAATGTGTATACACATACACATACACATACACATACACATTGAAAATTCAGATACACATTACCATACACAAACAGTGCTCGAAATGTGTATTTTTGTGTATGTGTATTTGATCAGCAAAAGTCGATAAAATTTCGAACAGAATCGTAAAATTTCGATGTTTTGCTGCAGTAATAAACGGTAGATATCCTGATAAAGCCTTCAAATGGCCTAAGCAACTCTATTTCAAAGCTATCCAAGGTTTAAAGCAACAGACATTGAGAGATTTGATTTGCTTAGCATTTCTGGCTCAAAATCTACCAAAAAATTTGCATTTTCAGTACAATACACATACACAAATATACACAAAAATACACATTGTTTTGTTGAATGTGTATACACAAATTACCATACACATTTGAAGGTAAATGTGTATACACATACACATACACATACACAAACGGAAAACCCAATACCAAACAACAGTACCCGGCACACACACTACTACAACAACAGCCACTACTAAACGCACGACGCCCTTATATAGCGGGCCATATAGTCATACATCCGGCGACGCGTAGGCCGCCGGAAATACCAGCACCTACACGTCGCCGGAAATACCATCACCTGAGTAACACATCCCAAGCGACTAACTCTATTGCAATGAGTGACAGAAGGTCAGGTCAAGGTCCTCTAGTAGAAGCCGTGGAAGGCCCAAACACTTGGACAACTCTGGCCACAGTGATGCCCCTCCACCGGCAAGCAACTAGAGAGAACTTCATTCCTGTCTTCACGCCAATACAGCCGGAAGCCCTGAGGGCAGCAGCTGGACACCAACTCTTGGTGCGCTGTTCAATCTTCTACCAGCCTACTGTCCACCCTTGTACTGTGCACGGCTGTCACACAGATACTGTTGAACCTGACAATCGACCCTTCCAAACAGGTGAGGTTGTTCAGGTAAGGAAGAAGATACCGTGGTTCTCATTGAGCCAACAGGTGAAAGAGCCACCCCTGGCAGTCAGCTTACAGAAGCTGGAGCAGGTTTCTCCTTCCGCGTCCAAGATGCCTACTGCGTGTGGGTCACCCCCTCACGGTTTGATGGTAGTGGACGCGGACGGTCTGATCGCATTGGTCAATTCAAGCCGATCACCAGATTTGACCCACCAGCCAGGGCACCACTGTAAGAACACTTCTCTAAACAATAGCCAGTTACAGCTGAAATGAGAATGTTCAGAAGACCCAATGGCCAACACAAGTGGCATTCAGACAGTGTCAGCCATGAACCAGAGGTAGAAACTGTCACCAAACACGCCTTGGTCAAGTTTGTACATGTCAGATTCTATGAGAACGGTCAGGAACACCTGGCCATCTTCCCATACAACACCTTAGAAGACCTTGAGGCAAATACAGAACAGTTTGAGTGACTTGGTACTGGAGACCTGGTACAGGTTGCCATTCGACCTGGCTACCCACCCTATCAAGTGTTGAAAGGCCGGCTCATCAATGCTGCTGAGACTCTTCGCCTCTGCATTCCATATGAGCAACAGTCAGACTGGGAGCCTTTCCTCCAGCCTTCTACTGGAAATGGAGCTGAGAAACGCAGAGGAGGGCGAGGGTGTCATGGGCAAAGGAAGAATGAGCTGTCTGGATTTCTTGAAACTTACACATACACTTTAACATATAAAATTTCCCTTATTTTGGTATGTTTCAAATTTCAGCTCATTTGGTCAAGGTTCCAACTGAGCCTATTTGGCCCATCTGTGACATTGAGCTCAAAACCATCCAACGTTCTCTTGCTGCTTATCGATCTGGTGCCAACCCGGCCCAGCCTGTGGTACGTTTCTCAGATAGCCTTGTTTCCCTTCATAAGCTGCATACTGCTTATAATTCATTACTCTCCCCTGACTCCTCAGTTGCCGATGTGCAAACCTCTGTTGATGACCTCATTGGCAACTTCCAGTGGACTACCACTATATCAACAAGCAATTAGAAAAACAGCACTCAGAAGAACGACTCTATGCGGCCAAACGATCGCCTCTGTACAGTTGCTATGACATTTGGCTTATAACAGAGATCGCGCTAGCATTAGGAGAATTCTGGAGACGCGTCTATGACTCCATTAAGCCGCATCGAATGAGTTTTTTTATAACGATCAACCGTAATGCCGGTTCCGGCCGGAACTAGCAGTTCCGGTCTGGTTCAGGTGCTGAAAGGTGCCGGAACCGGAACTTTTTGACTTTCTGCTCTCTTTGTAAGCAAACCTGCTAAATTCCATGCAATAACGCTAAACACTACTGGTAAATCACCTAAAATTTAACGTTGCATTGATTTATGATAAGGCTGGGCTTGGCCTCCTGCTGCAAAAACCAATAAGCAATCATCCGGTTGATATCTGAACGACATAAAACTGGCTTCACCAGGCATTTAGATCAGCTTTGCGCGATCTGTATTTCTGCTTTACACCATGCGCTACTTTATATTACTTCTCATGCTACCTACGGTATACTGTGTGCCTACTTTCGAAAACCTTTGCTGGTTTTAACAAAATATCGCAGCAGCTCACGAAGGAGGTTGGGTCATATTCTTCCAACACAGGTGGCAGGACGAAGTCAGTATAATCGACGACAGTGCTCGATGGAACCCGATTCGCGAGGCCGTTGGATTTATAATCTATTCGCATGGAGAATTATTCCATCGGCTTTAACTCCACTGGTAAAAAATGGCGTTGTTAGATTTTTTAAAAAAGCAGAAAGTCGTTGGGAAAGTGTATGCGAATTCGAATTGCTTTTGCTGCCGATGGAAACTTCGATATCTATCTACCAAGGACCCGAAATTCAGTCCAAAAATCAACACGCGCGGCTAGTAGCTGGAGAATCGGACTCTGAAAATCTCTATGTTCGCAGTGCAGAAATAAATGTTCAGAACAGTTCTAATTACCGATCTGGAAGAAACAGATCTTCTATTTCCAGCTGGCCAACAAAATCGGACAAGACCCAACATTTCTTGAAGCAATCGAACTGGAACGAGCTGAAAAGTCTGTCGTAAAGACAAAGACAGCGCGCATCTAGTGTGTAGCCTGCACAGGCGGCCAAGCAACAACCTTTACTGAGGGTAGCGGAAACCATAGAGTGAGCCATAACTACTATGTGACCTTCCACAGTTCACCAGTTAAACTACGTAACGTCTAATAGCAGAATTTACATAGACCTACAGCAGCAGCAATACTGTTATCTATCGACCTCCAGATTCTAACAACGTAGGTGCCAGCTGCTGAGGTGAGGCCATGACTGGCCGAGCTGGACTGTTAATCTGCAGTTCGGATTACATCCATCCTTGCAACTGTTGAAGGTCTTGCATCTGTTCTTCCAACTGCTGCATAAACAGTTCGTTGTTGGCAGAGCCGTCCAAATCTTGAGAGTCCTCCACTTTGGCACATAACTGAAAACGAAACGCAAATATACAGCAAATTTCTACAGTTAGTATACATCTGTTAGATATACTTAGCATCCATGGGCACACATAGCGCACAGATTGAAAAGAAAGCATTGACATGTGACTAGCCAATCACTTTTTTCTCATTTTCCAATAATATTTATGGATAACAAACAGCCGGGGGCGGGGTACTACTCAAAACCATTCTAGCCCTCAGCGTCATACAGGTCGACAAAACATGGAAGAGATTCTAGATCATGGGAAAGTCGGAATGTTTGGAGGCCGTTTTCTTCTGAAGAATCGAGACAGAAACCCGAGGTTCTCTTCTTTGCGTTTGTGGTAAAAAAAAGTGGTGAAACGAAGCAAACTGTAACAAAATCGGCTTGATCGGAGCTGTGAAAGTATTGAAAAGAAATTCTAAGGCGCGGATCTAGGAGGACAGTTATATACTACTGCGAATAAACTTGAACTTAATTTGCGCTCTAGCAGTGGAGGATATGCGCACCTTGTCTAGATTTTAGGCGGTAATGGCAGTTCTCCAAAGTTTACCCTATTCTTTGTAGCTCTTTTTAATGTTTGTCGGAACTGGTTAGCTGCGATGACGGGCAGACTGAGCACAATTTATCTTATCCACCAATTGAGCCCGGGCGTAACTGCCTTATGTAAACAAATGTTCGGTAATACGTTCATCAAAGGAGCTAGAGAGCGCTCCCATTTCTTTGCAGCAAATACTAGCAGACCTGCACTTCAGTACAGCTGAGAGCTAATCTATATTTTCCAGTAGAGTCAGACAACCACTGTATTCATGAGCACGCCCGCAATGATCAGCATTTGGATGCCTCAGTTTACTGTTCTCCTGTTCACTCCAGTCACTTTTCCATGATGATATCTGCAAGACTTCTTGTGAGTTTGATTGCCTGGTTGTTTGAAGTACATAGGCATACTCATAAAATAACTGTTGATTCTCAGAGCTGTGTTTGCTTGGTTTCTTCATTTTTGCTGTGATTTCAAGAAGTGCCTTTTAAGCAGTCCGATCGGTAAAAAAAGCCTTGGGTACTGTGCAGCTCCATCCATGAATATGAATAGCGCTGTACTCCAAGGTTGCTTATTGCAGCATCGTCTATGTTGATGAAGATTTCTTCAGAGTCTCTGAATACCATAGGAAGTGCCTGGGTCATCTGCAGATTTGCACTGTCATTTTCAATCTCAAATCAGTTAAATTATCTGCAAACCTCCGATAGTTTTGTGAGCCGTCTGTGTTTGTATGCTCACGCGCCATTTAAGACTGGCTTTCTGTAATAACCGACTTTTTCATGAGCCCATATGTACAGTTGCCCCAACTTTGTTGGATCTTTGAACTTTATATATCGTTGGATTTAAGTTAGTTAAAATTAAGCACAAAATAGAAATACACACTCGTTTTTCTGTTTTAAAATGCTACTTTTGAAAGCTTAACTTTAATTTTAGCTTTCAATTTGAGAATTCAGACCAAATTTTCAAAACTTTAGTTAGACAAAGCAAAAATCAATGGGCCGGGCTGGATTTTGATGCCGGGCGGATATCCCTCTGCTGAAAGGCCTGCTGGGAGGCCTGGCTGAGCCTAAAAAAACGTGCCCATGGATGCTACTTTGTTCCATAGTGGGGGCATATGGATCTAGAATCGATCCATAGAACAGAAAACAACTGGCGTTAGTAAGCCATAAGCGCAACACAAGATCCACACGACTCAGACGCATTCAGCAGTGCCATGGCGATTGCCTTTGCGCGGGTGTAGTTATTGGCTAGTTGGGCTTTGGAGCAAAAAAGTTGATATCCTGTTCTTTACATCTTGGATACTGACTCCAATAACTACACCTTTATTCATATATCCACTATTGTGATAGGGGATGCTTTGCAGAGATTCTTAATTGCCTGTTTTAATGACGTTCCGCGCGCGCACTAGATGGTATCAGATAGAATTTGAAATTATGTCATAGCTTCGCTCCTGTGGTCCTGGCTCTAACCGATCCTCGTTAAGAACTCTGTGTCCTGTGCCGCTTAATGAATGAGTTGGGTGTGACGATACAGTTTTTCTGTTTTCGTCACCGCTGGCCCAGCCTACGCGGCCCCGGAAACCGGGTTTTGCGATATCTTTTATGATCTGCCGAGCCACGGCAAACTCAGTCGGCCTGAAGACCGTGTATCCACGCAACTACTGCAATCTTGGGCCCACGCGCCGGAGTCTATAAACGGTACGTGTGTCAATGTTTGGGCGTAAAATACAATAATTTCTATTCCACTTTTCCGCCCAGGTTAGTTGCAGCCCCGGAATCCGTGTATAATATTTAGTTTTTAGCTGTGGTGAACACGTCACTCTGAGTGTGCTTTCCAGATTGTGCACTTATGTGGCCACAAATGCTGCCCAGTCCAGAGCTTCTACCTACGACATCACAGGAACCTGAAGTTCAGTGAATTGTCATTGATGAAGTGCACCCCTTAGAAGATTTGGGAAGATTGGATGAACTCGAAACGCTAGGTGATGGTAATCTCTCTGATTCTGATTTGGATTTTGTTGTGGCGAACCTTGAGAACAACGATTTTTGCTTGTATCCTAGTTCGCACCCAGTTTGCACAATGCCACACCAATATGACAATAGAGGTCGCATAGTAAACAGCTATCCCACAGACTTCAAACCCTGGTGGTAAAACGGTAAAACAGTAGGACACAGGCACAACAGGCATTCAGAAGACTGAGCAGATCCGCGTCTACCGGTTCTTACTGTAGCACCGGTACAACTATTATATAAAAATCGTGATGCATACCCTGATCACATTATTTAATCGCCCAAAAACGATTATAAAACTAGTGATAATCCATGATTTACCATCATTCACCTTAGAACAGAAGGAACAAACATAACTTTGTACCCGACCTATCACTGACCGGAAGTGGCTGGGTTATTTGGACTGAAGCAGTAAAATCACATCACACTCTAATCATCTGGTGTGCTAGCATTTCAATCGACCACCCGCTGAATACAACCATTCCAGCACTGGATCGAGTTTACACTTTTGGTGTGTTTGAGAATGCAGCGAAAACATAAAAATGCGCTGTTTTTTCGAGTTTTGCACATGTGCCAAAGTGGGCGAATACGAAATGGGACATGAAATCATACTATGTGTTATGTAAACATAAGCAAGTTTTCTCCTCTACTTTCATCGGTTGCTAATATGTATCTCTGTCAAATCTTCGAAATTTCAACGATTCAAGAAACCTACATAGAAAGGCTCAATTTTTTGTGAAAGGAATTAGAAAAATTACGATTAAAAATGGGTTTCAAATGCAGTTTTTAAATAATATTTAGATTTCTGTAAAGCCGCCATTGTTTCTTTCTGCCATTCTCCTAACTTCTGGTCTGCAATGGTATCTATGACGTTCTGTAGGTTGCGGAACGTTTATAACTAAATAGCAACGAGTCTTTCAATGCGTTGTGCCAAATTCACTCACCTTTACTGCAAAGTATTTAATGTGAGCAAGCGTTTTGATTTTTCGAGCTTACATGCTTTCATGTTTATCAACTGTTCACTTCTAACTAGTAAACCATAGCATACGAAACAGATGACCGATTGATTTAGAATAAACTGATTTGTTCAGATGAAAATACCATTTAACGGAACTATGATTCAAAGTGCAACTCTTTTTGATAGCTCACACTCTGTTTCGTATAAATGCATCATTTCCTCCTATCAATGACGAACACAATAAAAGAACTTGCGTTTCATTCGCATTACCGTCATACTTATCCGTCTCAACCCGATCACCGACTCACCATTTACAAGCGATTTTCGATAGCAGAAACCACTACAACCAAAGCCGTCCGACCACAGTACAACACAAACTCCCGGTGCAACAACACTAGAGACGACAGTATGATATAACCGTTATTTATATTATCATTATTATTGTTTCTTATTATTTCTATTAAAAAAGTATACCGGCTAGCATTCCTATATTCCTATAAACCGCCCCTAAGACAACTAAACCAAATGACCACAAATCAAATTCCCGCCTTGCCTGAATCAGTACCATTACCGTATACCGTACTTTGTATAAGTACCAAGTCACTATCACCATGAAATCGGTTGAGATTTGCGGTTGCTACAGTAAAAAAAAATCTGCGGTGGTTGTATATTTGAGGATTAAGGCAAATCGCATCCGTTTTTGAGTATTTGACTTCTTGGAGTGTCCTAGCAAAATTGCAGCGGGACTACTTTTTGTCAGAGATTTAATCTTATTTTAATTTACTTGCCATTTAATTTACTCTTCGCAAGTAAATTATTTTGGAATCAATTCTAATTTAATTGACAACGGTACTCACAAAGAACCGGGAGATAGAAAACGTTGGCTCATTGCGAACAGGGTGGAAAGCTATATAGTGTAAAAGCAGGTCTATGTGTGGTAAAAGCATCACACCTCGCTCAAAGAAGATCGCAATCATGTCTAACAAACTTATGTAAAATGATTTTTTATTGCAAAACAGAATGCGTAATGCATATTGCTGATGATAGGCACACTCTCATTTGACGATGCAAGCTCTGCTACGCAAATAGGTATTAGCATTTTGGCGATGTATTGTTCATGAACCATTATTCAGAGCCGTTAGTTCAGTTCATAATGGTTCAGTCCAATAGGAATTTCCTGGAGGTGGAGGATGCCAAGGATACGGCCACGACACGACAGATTTTTTGGTGAGGAAGCGGGTGCTTTGAAGCTCCGAGCCGTCCTTGTCACGCACTTGAGTGAGCGGCAATCCCATCCTGACCCGGTTACTGCGCAGACCTTGCTGATGAAACAAGGGTGGCGGACGAATTGGCCGCAGCGGACCTCTTACTACCCAGACATCAAGGCCGGTTGAGGAGGGCTAAAATTTTTATTGAAGCACTTAAACATTACGTAGAAACGCTAATAAACCCAGATTCAGCCAAACCTAGATAATCTAAATACAGGATGTCTCAAAAAAAATGATCACATTTCTTTTTACTGCCATTTCCGTAAATTTTGACCAAATAGGCTGAAATTTGGACCATAGGTGCCAAAGGTCGGGCAATTTTATGTGTTAAAGTTTGGTGCACTAGGCTTGACTCAATCCCGAGAAATTTCAAAAAAAGTGAAATTTGGTAATTTCAATAGTGAAAGGCGGTCACCGAAAAATGGAAAAATTTCCTTTTCCTATATCTTTTCTAATTTTTGACGGAATTGGATGAAATTTGGAGTGTAAACGCAGAAGTTCAGGGTAATTCGTGTGTAAAAAGTTGACGCATGAACTCCTACGCTATCGTTAGAGTTTAGGCGATAATGTAATGTAACGTTTTTTCGGTGACCGGCTTTTGGTATTGAAATTACCAAATTTCACTTTTTTTGAAATTTCTCGAGAATTGGTCAAGCCTAGTGCACCAAATTTTAACACATAAAATTGCCCGAGTTTGGGCACCTATGGTCCACATTTCAGCCTATTTGGTCAAAATTTGCGGAAATGGCAGTGAAAAGAAATGTGATAATTTTTTCTGTGACCGGCTTTCACTATTGATTTAACAAATTTCACTTTTTTTGAAATTTCTCGGGAATAAGTCAAGCCTAGTGCACCAAATTTTAGCACAAAATTGCCCGAGTTTTGGCACCTATCGTCCAAATTTCAGCCTATTTGGTCAAAATTTGCGGAAATGGCAGTAAAAAGAAATGTGATCATTTTTTTGAGACACCCTGTATTAGTCTACATATGTAAGTCTAACTTCTTTTAACCTGGAAACACTAAAACCTACATATACTTAACCGAAAAAATGCGTCGAACTGCAGTTAGGTAAATGGGCTACTGTTAGACCTACTCAGCACAGGATGAAATAGAGGACCTACTTCCAAATGGATGATTGTGAGAGTTAAACGGGTTCACAGAGTTAACCGCCGATCTGCCGGCCTCACATGTGACTAAGACCTGTTAGAAGGCTAGAAGCAGGTTAGAAGGTTTGGATTTTGTGCAAAGAGTACCATAGAGGCCTGTTTAAAACCGCCGCTGGGTCGGCAAGTCACTTTCTAAGAATAAAGAGCTGCCTTCTTAACCACTCTCAAAGTCCACAAACTACTGTTATTTTACTAGTCGATTTTTATTTTACTATTTACTAAATTTACTACAAATTCAGTTCGTCAATTTAATTTTAATTTTTGTTTTACTATCAAGTGGCTCCGAATTTACTAATTTTTGTTTTACTAATAGTTTTACTCATTTTACTACTATTTTACTATGATTTTACTAGACATAAGGGGCAATTTTGCATTAATGATGCCAAAATCTTATAACTGACCAATGTTGGTGCCAAATAGTTGCTGAATTTGATCGTGATGCGAGGTTTTCCAGAAGTTTAGAGGCAAAATGTGTAAAATTTGAGTCACGAAGTTGCACCCACACATCGTTTAGTGCACAATTGAACAAGATTTTGGCTGAAATTCACCAAAAACTAGTAAAATGGTAGTAAAATTTCTATTTCACTATTGACCCCGTTTGGTAATTTAATTTTATTTTTACTTTACTATTGGCTGATAATTTTACTTTTTACTATTATTTTACTACTAGTAAAATACCACTAGTATTACTAATTTTTGTTTTACTACACTATAGTAAAATAACAGTACCACAAACTAAAAATATTTTTCAAACAAAACAATTCAGGCCAAACTTTCACAATATGTGCTCACTTACCTTGTTAATAAATGCTCAAAATTTAAGCCAAATAGAGAAACGACTGAGAACGAACCGATTCAGTAATGGAGTGTCTACAGCTAGCAGCTTTGCAACCAGCGAGCCGAACGGCGCCGACAGCACTCGATTTAAGATGCAACACGCTTTGAATCATGTCTACAAGGCCAATAGCTAATCTTAAATGCACATTATTTCGCGCTTGTGCATGTATTTTGTGCACACATTACTTGCCATCTTCGTGTGTATACCACAAACAAAAATTGCTTGATATGATGATGAAAATGAACCGGTTTGTGAATTGATATTATCATTACAACAGTAGTCTCACACTAGTTATATGGTATTGTTGTGGTTCTTTGCACGTGTATATTTTTATTCCTTCAAGCTAGTCCAACTTACTGAGAGATGAATGTATTGAAATGATTATAAAATTGAGTGTCTTGCACATCCACACACATATGTTTCTAGCTGCCGATGGAGCAAACTGAGCCGGAGCGCTCAGATCGCACTTTACGTAGGCGATGCTTAAAAAAAACGAAACATTCGCTGCTTTGACACTGGTGTTGACCTAGAAGAATTTGTAATGCAAAAATATTTCTGTATTTGAAACATAAACTAACTTTTAGTTTATACACTTCCTTTGCCCCTTCATAAGCAAAACTCATTCTGAACACATCGCTGCTGGCGGACAAAATCAGCTTGTGAGCCTTTAGCATAGCTTCACCGCTGCACATTTGTAGGGTGATGTCAGCGTCTTCTCTCTGTTCTCATAGAGCCATCTCATAACGTTTATCGGTTACCGCGGTGATGGTCGAGAACTGCAACCGTGCCTAAGTTCAGTAGCAGCGGCGGCGCCGCCGCCATCACTCACTTGTTTAATCTTTCGGACAGGTTCATCGATGGGTATCAAAACAACAAAAAATTTCAGTCCATAGTAGATCAGATGTTGCACACCCGAAACGAATTTAACCAGTTTGTGTAACTGGATCTCCGGTTCGTGAAGTTAAAACAGTGAACCACTATATGTATAAACAGTAGAATTAAATATAAATCTTCTCTGCTCACCCCGCCGTGCTGGTTGCCGGAGAAACACATTTCTTGAAAAACAGTCTCCTTTATTATCGCTTCTCCACTAGTGACACTGACCCCGATAACGGCTGGTCTGGTGTGTTGTACCGGGTCATGGTGCCAACTTTAAAGTAGTAGAACGGACAATAGTAACGATAATGAAATGTGTGCCGGTGTTTTCAACTTAAAAGACCTTGTCTTATAACTGGAAAATGCCCAAATTTAGGGCAACTTTTTGGCGCCCTAAATTAAGATCATGGTGTAATGGTTGGTAAAAGTAGTACAATTGGTGGGCCAATAGGAATGCGTGCGGGCGGGCGTATTGATGGATTACGGTATAACGGGCAACCAATGACTTACTCGACTGAGCAGATGACGATTGAGTTCCACCCTTTATGGGGACTCTAAACTACCCCTACTTACCTTGGGGGTCTTGAACCCTGCCACTTTTTCATTTATTCATTTTAGATCAAAAGGTGTCCTTCCGTTTTCTCCGCTAATCGCATTTTTCAGGTACAATGAATTTTTTATTTTTAGAATCGTTCGAACAAATTAGAGTCTCTAAAGTAAAATTATGTCATTACTCTGTCGACTAAGACCGGGTGAAGACATCTAATGAGGACATTTCCACTTCCAAATGGCTCTTCCATCATGGCAATACCGGCAGTATTGCAAATTCATAAGCCAGTAGTGCCGTGGACTGTGTCATCGCTCGACCGTCTGTAAGATTGCAGTCATAGAAATTATTCAGTGAACCGAGCATGTAATGTACGTATTTGGGGTGGCCACACTGGCACAAGTCAGACACAATGTACTTTCTCTAAAAGAAATACACTCCATCGTTAAGCGGTCAGTCGAATCATCAGACTAGTAGTAGTAATAACCCATACGTTAAATACGCAAAAGATAAGCACTATCAGCGGACCTGTTGGGGCATGACTGCAGCGGCGACGGGGCGGCGGTGGCAATCCCTTTCCCTTTTAGTTTGTTTAAAGTAGAGAAGAATAAAAGGCAAGAAAATGAATAAGAAGCAAAAATGAAATAGAAAAAATAGGTACTCTGAATTAGGTTTCGACAACAAACCTTAAGCTAAATTCAGTGGTTTATCAGTTAGCTCCCATCAGAACGTTCTGACAAAGTAACAAGCAAAAAACTGCTTGAAGAGAAAAAATATTAGTATATAGGTAACAAATACACAACCATGACTGCATAAAAGGATAACATAAAGTACAATTTAGTAAACAGAGTGAGGCTACCTAAATACTCGCCGCTGCTCCCGGAGGAGGTTCTCTGACTTTTAGATGGTCCATAGCTGTGCTGCTATAGTCATGCATTTGACTTCGAAGGAGTGACTTGAGTCCGATTCTGAGCAGACCAAATAGTGTAATCGAAAATATATGATAAAAACAAATAGCATGTATATAATATGTAAAATATAGACGCACTCACAAACTATAGAGCGATTAATGAAATACAGGAAGACATATGTATACGGTGTACTTGGTAGGCATATGAACTAAACTAAATCATTGATGAGCAAAAATGCGTAAAAAACCGTGTATTTTTGGAGGGTCTGCCGTGCCCGACAACCCAAACATTGGGGCTGCCTGCAGTCAAAACTTGACGCGCCCCGCTCAGGGTGGAAACCAAAACATAGATAAGGCCGTCGCCGTCCTGGAAGGTTGGCACTGCCACAAAAAGAGGCATCTTAGACGTGACTGTGTATAGTGTAGGGCCTAGGCGACCTGATTTAGGGGTATGCTGGCGAGCATTAAGCTACCCCTAGGTTGTTGCGTTTGAAGGCGGTGTTTTAGCCATGGAGGCCGGTCCAGGAGCGTTTTCTAGCGGTGGTGACACTGAAGACCTGAGTGGTGAACTTCTGGACAGGGTGGAAGAACTGAGTAAGAGTGTTTGCTAGTTCTGGCGGAAATTAGTTGGCAAGCCAATGGTACACTTGCCGAGAATGAGAATATGCAGCCAGGAGTGGCATGTCCCTGAAACTTGCCGAGAATGTGTTTGGGCCCACTCCGGGGGTATTTTAAGAGTCAGTGTCTGAATCGATCGAGTCTTGGCCCTTTGCCCTATTCAGACCAAAAATTGAAAGTTTGGCGTAGAGGGCTGTAAGTTGGCACACTGATACTACAAGATGAGTTATTCAACTGCTGCCGAGGAATTCCCAATTCGACGCTCCACGCTCGAGATATAAGCCCGCGAAAATCGGCTTGCTTAACTATGGGACGAAAATTTCCAACTTGAATTTCTTTCTTACTGACAAGGGTTGGGACTTAAAAATTGGGGCTTTTAGGTAACGTTTCAAGTAGATTAAGAATCTTTAGTCCAAAATTGTATTCGATGAAAAAAATTTTTTTCGCCCCCCTTTGGAGTCCCCCCAGCTCGACTGGAACCCCCTAGATGCACTTTTTTGTTTTAGAATTTCGTAGCGCTATTCAAGACCTATATTTTGGTATAAAATATACAGGATTTGAGAGGTAGGTTTTTGAGAAAATTCACTTTGAATGTCCAAAACCTGGAAAAATCGCCAACTTTCAGTGTGCTCGGAAATGTCGCAAACGATTCGTTTGTTAGGAAGCACTGCTTCCTCGCCACTGTCTTCATCCGACACCACTGTGCGAGGTTTGATAGCGTACCAGAACAAAGCGATAGCAGCGCACCCCTGATCAAATCCCCACTTGTCCGGGTCTATATGATACAGTATTGTAGTAAATGTACATGGTAGTGCCAAACATGCCGGCACAGTTAGTGTAGTGTTTAGGCCGCAAAGCCACTGTGCGCGACGTCGTGCGTTCATCCACTCGGCGGGGCAAGTTTCTTCCCATAAAAGAGTTGATCGTCAGCACAAAGCCCAACGCAGGCCACCGAAAGCTGGTGACAGCGAGTAGGTAAATGGGCACCAACTGGATCTGCCGTCGCACCCAAAAGCTACAATAGCAACCACACTACGATGAATCTTCGTGCCTGGACATCCAACTCCATTGACTTCCAGACAAAAATAGCAACTACTGATCGAGTCAGAGTTCTTCAATGAATATGTTTACATAAGTTGGTTACGGCATGGATTTGCATCACAGATTACAAAACGTTTGCAAAAGAATCTAGCCAAGTTTCTGTAAAACAAACAATCTTTCCCTGCTGCTTTGTATCCAAACCCAAGTGAAATTTGCCTTGTTTCTCACAGCTGCGAATTGAGCTTGCATTAAAACACAAAAACTCTAAAGGCTCCGGCACCTTACCCGGGCTTACAGAAAACCAGAACTGTTACCAGCGATCTTCTCGCGCTTTTCTTTCTGTCTCATCTCCCATCAACAGTGCTATCGTCTCTCGCATAAGCAGCACTGCCACGCACATCCCACGGCAACTGTTTGAAACCACTCAAAAAGCGCCTGAGAGCGTTAGCGTCGTTGAAAATCACCTTTAGAACCCGCCGTCCGTCCTTGGCTGTCTCTTCGCTACCGCCTCGAAAAACCTTGTCAACCACATCTCGGTCGATCGAAAGTTGACGCAAACAGTTCCTAACAGTGTTCAATAATAATAATAATGGCATAATTTTTTAGGTATAACTTCATTCGAGACATCGAACAACTGTGGGCTCGCCAAAACGTAGCTCAACCATGAGACGTTGGTGGTACATGAACTGTGGTAATTTTTGCTTGTTCCCACTTCTACACTGCAAACTACAATCGTCAGCAAGCTGGGCAACCAAAGGATCACACCTCAGTCTTTGCTGTCATACAGCAGGGTACACGCTTTCGTAAAGCTTTAGAGGATTTTGATTTAACTCCGTACCTGAAGGGTAGGGCATTGGCAGCCGTATAACGGCCCAGCCCGCCCTCTGCTGTTCAGTATAGTTGAGATTCATTGGGTTTTTGTTGCTAATAGATAATTAATTATACACAGAGAATGTGTACTGTTTCATACTATTCTATGTTATTTAGTTAGAGTGATTCAGTGTACCATTGCTGTTGTGTCTTCCTTGCTCTCCGCCTGCGCGGCGCCTCCTTTTTCCCTTTCTCTACTTCTTTGCTATCTCTGTAATGGGCCGCCGCCACTTTGCCTACAAAACCTTGATCTGTCCCACCGGCTTGTCTCCTCTATCTTTATAAGCGCGTTTATGGGCCGATTGGCCAGAGTGTTGCTTTGTACGGGAGCCGTACGGCGGCCTAGAAACTGCTTTTAACCGCCGAGTTGCTTACAATGGCGATCGGTGGGTCATACCGCAAAAAATTGTCTTGCGTTTTTCTCGTTTTTATTGAATTGTTGGTTTGTAATTTTCGATAATATAAACCTAGAAGTCTGCTCGTAGCCGAAAATTTGTGTCTATATTTGAGAGTACCTGAACCTGACACCTGGGTACTTTTGAAAAATGTACTTGAACCTGAAATCGGATATTAGAGATACCTGAACCTGGACTTGCCTGAAATTTGGTGGTACCTACCAACTGTAGTCTGAGCCAAAATTTTGGGAGGCGGGTTGGGCACTAAAAGCGCTCAAAAATCGAAAAAAATCGTCAGAAATCGCTAAGTTGGGCTGAACTACAGCTAAAAAGTGCATTTTTACAGGCGATGTTGGCAAGTTTTCTGTTTGAAATTTTAAAAAATCGCAATAATTTGCTCAAAAAATTACTTCAAGAAAAATCGGAGGGGGTCGGAAAAATCGTCTCGGGGGCGCGGGTTCCTCCATCCGGGAGGGGGGTTGGCCTAAGTCGGGTGGGGGCAGACCGCCAGACCCCCTGTTACATGTATGAATTTACAAAAAAATTATGCACTATTATAATTTTGTTTGTATAAGAGCCATGTATACAAATGAAGTAGATATATATTTGCCCAGGTTAAGGAAGAGTTCTGTCTCAGCAAACTCTTCAAACCACTGGTTCGAGTGGTGAAGGCCACAGAGATGGCGTCTGTTCTGTCAGTTAGCGAGGAGCTGCCGGACACCCGACTGGTGTTCGAGTGGCAGAGTCTGGTCGATGTGTTGGTCCACCTCGAGAACACAGCCACGGCTGAGCGCACGGCAGACCCCAGTTTCCGGATGAATTTCGGTGGCTTCGTGGCGCCAGGACCAGCGGAGAAAGACAAACACGGCGAACCAAAAGACACGCTACAACTGAAACACACCAGGATGGTGTTGTTGAAAGACCCAGTGGCCGGTCTGATCTCCGTAGAGGTGGACAGCGATATGATGGCCCAGGTAGGTATAGTAGACCGCTAACTTCTCTACTCGATCCCATTGATCTTCTGTCTTCTTTGCAATTCTAAACCCCTCCGAAAAGTATTTTTGCCATATGGAGCATTTTATGCAACTTCATCTCAAATCATACAGGCCACACAGCTAAGCTACTAGGCCCATTTTCCAAATAATCACAAAAATCGCTACAAAACTATTTTTGTAAAGGAAAGACGAGAGGTCTGGGTGACTCCTTCTCCTGAGGTCATCGTGTGGTTGTAGATCGAGAAATGAACCAAAATCTGGAATGCATCTGCCATAGGCAGAAATGCATGGTGGAGTGCCACAGGTGTAAACGCCTGGTTTCGAGAGGTATGTCCAATAAGTTAATGAAATAGCTTCAAAGACGCTCTAAGTTTATGTTTCAGAAGGTCGTCTGGGCCTTGTGTGCCCCGTTTACCCAACGAGGTTCTACCTTATGGACATCAGGGAGTGTCCGGAATGTGGGCGATCAGATCAGTTGTTCGAACATGAACTAATATGCCTGGTATGATACAACCCGTAGACAGATGCTTTCTTTGGTATTTAATTGAATCCATTTGTTCAGTGTTGCCCCCAGGCCGTGACCGTCTCCCAGGTGTGTGTGTGTGTGAATGGTAGAATTTAAGCCAGGCAGGGAGAGCCATGGATTCCTTGGACACAGTCCAGGTTTCCGCGCACTCCCTGTCTGGTTTTTAAAGGGCGGCGGCGGGGCGGGGGTATGCATCTAATTTTCTTTTTTGGTATAGATAACAGCTCTTCAATCGTTCCGATAAACACTTTTTTGATTGATGTTTTTACTCATCTCGTTACACGAAAAAGCGCAAACCAATCTAAATTGGAATGCAGTTGAACCTCTGGTGGTAAAGTCCGATTAGAAGCGGGTAACTAGACGGTTTCTACCGATGGCGTTCTTTGGTCTTGTTTTGTTCTTGTCACCATGTGTTTTGGGCGGAAATCTGTGCCATTTGTGTTATTGCGATTTGTGGAACCGAGTGGCTGTGTGCGAAGTTGAACTCAAAACTGTTATGTTGCACGTTCCGAAATGGATTGAGAAGATAAGTTTGGTTTGCAACGATACTTGGAAACAATCAAAAGATCGTGGTGACATTAAAACTGTTTATAACTGCAAAACCTCGACGGTTCAGATCTCAACAACAATGGAGCGTTTCCGATGCTCGATATAGCAGTACACCACATCTGCGTTTCAAACGCCGGTGATTTGAGTGTATGAGAGGGGACATCTTGCGATGTATGCTGATGGAAAGTTTGTGAGCGCCAAAATTTCGTCTATGACTTATTGGGGATAGCACGCAGGTCTTCTATGTTGGCCATCTGATGGAACTGGTGGTGCTAAACTCTGTTTACTTCTTGAATATAAAGGTGGGGCATAATGGACAGTCGGTATTTTGTTCACAAAGCAGAAGAAGGAAATTGCGGGGAAAGGCGTGTTTAGTGGCTTGAAATAAGTGGGAGAGCAATCAACCCAGTCCTTTACTATCCTCGCTATCCACCGGGAACAAAGCAACTTACCACACGCTGGCCAGGCATCATATGTCCTTCGAGCCGGTCCCGGGTCTCGGCACCAGAAAGTATTGTCACGACCGCAGGTCTGCGGGCTAGCGTCGCTGCTGTACGCCCTTGGGACGGTGAGACAGAGAACCTCGGGTTTATGTCTCGATTCTTCAGAAGAAAACGGCAAACGGCCTCCAAACATTCCGACTTTTCCACGATCTAGAATCTCTTCCATATTTTGTCGACCTGTAAGGCGCTGAGGGGGTTCAGAACGAATCTTGTTTCGAAAAGGGATGGGTACTATGGTGAAGTTCTTCTCATGCATGTATAGCGCAATTTCTTCGATGTTTCTTGCACAATCCCCACTTTCCACAAGTTATTAGTTCTTTAGATGATTTGTAGGTTTCGAGATTTCAGAAAGGACGCTTCTTAGTTATAGTCGAACTTCTGAGCCGTGCAGTACAGTCTTGCGTGAATGACATGAGACGCCTAATCTAGCTTGTGTCCCTAGTTGTAAACTAGTTTTTCAGGTCCTAAGGGATCAGATTTCCATGTCCATTAATTATTATGGTCACATAATAGATTCCGATGGCCTGATACGATCTGATGGGGCAGCCTACGCTCCCAGGTTAACCTTATTTTTGCGACAGTTTGAACAACAACGTCAACATTTTGACCTGCTCCTGTGACGGATGCACACAGTGCACTGAATTCGTCTTGCTCCGCGCTATGAAGCTGCTCAAGTCATCTCCAGCTCAAGTGTGTCTCGCCCAAAGTGAGACCCAAAGCAGCTCGGTCCAGTCGTTGCTACCAACCTTGAAGAAAGCCTGTAAGATCTTCTCAAGAGTTTGGCCTTAAGCGAGCCCCTCCTCAATCGTCTGGTACAGGATACCTCACTGGGTATTCCTGTTACCCTGCTCAACACATGCTATCGCTGCAGCCCCTCCATGATCAGTTTCAACAATCAGGAATGGTATGGCAACCAGCTAACCGCAGTGGCCCCCTTGTCTGTTCCAGCTCCACTTCATCTCGCCAACCCTGCCTGCCCAATTGTTGCGCTCCAGAGCAGTGTTCCTGTTGGCTGGACCCAACCAGAACAGACACTGGCTCAATCAAAATAGAGTGTTGACCAAAAAAGAGACCGCCTGGCCTTTTTTCGAGTTTGCCGAATAATTTCAAATGGCCGCCATTTCGCCTAGCCTGCTAGCCTTCTGTAGCCTGGAGTTATGCCGTTACAAAATGTACTGACCCGAAGTTTTATACGTTAAATTTGAACGTAAATATTTCACGAATTCTTTGGATCTTTCCCAAATTTTGCAGGTTAACCAATCGTTATCTGGACTAAAAACGCTGATTAGGTCAGTTTTCTAGCATAGCCGGCTAAAATCTGATGGTTTTTTACTTTCAGTAAAGGTGAAAATTAGCATTCTCAAAAATGAGGTAGTTATCCGTTGCACAGAAAGCAGGGTTGTACGAAATAGCGGGGCGTGGATTAGAATCGCCTCACCTAAGGCAACACAATGAACACTTAAATTAGGCTAACAGAAGTGCTTTATGTGCAGAGGGCACCACCCCCTCATTTTTGGCAATTCCAATTTTTCACCTTCACTGAAAGCAAAATTCACAGACACCGGTTGTGTTAGAATGGTGAACTCTTCTTATTTTTCAGTCCATGTAGATTGGTAAAGCTGCAAAATTTTGAAAAATCCTATAAATGATTCGTGAGATATTTATGTTCAAAATTGACGTCTGAAAATTTGGGTCAGTTCATTTCGGAAGGGCATAAATCTATGCTGCAGACGGTAGCATAGCAGCCTATAGGACTTGGCAAAAACAGACTCATACCATAACAGATAATAATAATAATCGCGCCGAAAATCTTTGAAAACTGACGGAATAGCGGCCATAAGAAACTATTTGGAAAAGCCTAATAATGACCAGGCTGTCTGTTTTGTCAAGACTGTAGATACAATTATTAAGGAAGCGATACAAAACAATATGGCGATTCGATAACATACCACAACCAGTCAACATGTAGTTTCACAATGAAGAGTTGCACAAAAAATTTAGACCGAGAGCTAAAAGATCAGTAACATCATAGCAAATCTGAATTTGGCTAAACGAAGGGATTTTGTCACATTTCATAGATTTACTAGATGCAATTTGTTTCGCAATCGGCATGTTCGTTCCCCAACTTCTTTATGCTAAAATCCTGCAAAATTATTACGAAATGCGTAAGGATAACTGAGTAGTAAATTTGCTTACAGTGCCGCTTGATGTCCGATATCTCAATAGCATAATTCATATCTCTTTGCAGGAGTTGCTCCGCGGCACGTTGTCAACTCTGACGCTCTCAGAGAGCGTCAGAGCTCTGATGCAGGTGAATATTGGCAACCAGTGCCAATTTGTCGAAGTATGTTTGATTATAATACAGTACATTAACTGAATTTGATTTTATGTAAATCCTTTCTTTATTTTTAGCGGCACCTGGCGGTCATCCGCCTTTTTCTGGCGGCCAGCATGCTCCCGTGGAGCTTCACTGTAAAGACTTGAGCACTGCACAGCACTTCTACTACTTGTAAATAGCTTTGAGGATGTTATGGCGTTTGCCCGAAGTCACCTATAACACCTTGATGAGAATAAGGTTCGCCTCGTTTGGGGTTACGCAAACGCTGCCTTCTTAGCCGAAGCGCAGTACGCTTACCCGCTCATGTCAGCGATCCGTTCAATGGATAACTGCCCTAACAGTCTATTTCGAAACAACCCTAACAGGATACCTTCCCTTTGTACCTGGTCAATTCCCACTGTGGCAGCTCTGCCTCTTTGTTTCAGTTTTGTCATGAAAGTGGCGACTGATTCATTCTCTGTCTGCCGCATAGCTACAAGATCAGTCATGCACCTTCTTGTGCACTCTGCCGGTTCCAAACGTTCCCTTAGGCGCTGAATCAACAGTTGATAATTACCTCGCTCCTCATCTGTCAACCCATAGTAACACTCCCATGCTCGACCTGCAAGCAAATTTGGCAAAATAGCATGACGCAATCCATCACCACAGCCAGCTGCTGTTGTGAATGCCGAAAACTTGTCTATATAATCTGAAAATCTTTGCGTCGGCCCTCCGTCAAATTGTCCAATAACGTCCTTGGCGTTAGACATTACAGTGTGCCTAGGTCCGAGCTGGTGGGCTAGATTTAGCTGATGCTGCATTTGTGCCTGGTCACCTTCCATTTGATTCATCCGGTTCAGGGCTTCATCTAAATGTACCTGTAAATCATGTACCTGTTGATCAACCATGCTGTCCCTTTGCGGTTGTCTCTGTTCCAGTTCAGGTCTGGCTAGGGGTGACCGACATCTATGTCTGGCAGCTATGGCTCTTGGAGCTGTTCGTTTCCCTTTCTCTGTCGATTTCTCAGGGGATAAACTTCCTACTTGTCTTCTCTTCCTGTCTAGCTTCAACTAATTATTTACCTGTTTACTGTTTGATTATTGTGCAACTTTTAGCTTCTCAGGAGCTTCCTTCTGGGCTAATCCTCTATTTTGAGGACTCAACTCTACCTGTAACTAATAGGGGCTTCACTTGCTGCTCAACAATTTTTCACACCACATTATTATACAACCTGCTAAGAAAATCAAACAAAAGCACAACATACGTATTGGTGCAACTATGCAGCAAATTTCCATAAACAAGTGACTATCGCACACTTAATGAGGCAATACCAGCTTGTCTGGCTTCTTGGGCCCCTTCAATTTCTGCTTGCGCTCTGAACTTAATCAAGCACCACTTACCGAAGCTTCATTTCGTCTCCCAGTACGATCACCAAAAATGTGGAGCTACCGACTTCTGGGGTTCTGACGGGCTACAATCAACGGAGGCCTGGGACGCAAGTTACAAAGTTAAATTGAAGGGAAACCGGGGATAGAGACACTAATAATCAAGAGTTTATTTTAAACTGAACTTGTGAGGCCTGGGCGACCTTTAAATAGAGTTGATTGGGTCAGACCGTGCCCGTAGGCTATGTTTTCCAGTCCTAAACTCAAGCACATTTACGAAAATATGCCTCCATCAACTCTACCTGTCAGATCGTCCTGACAAGTACATCAATTACATTAAAAAAAGGTTCTAACATGAAACAGATCCACTTAACAGAAATTGAAATGACTGAGGATGGCCTAATTAGATTTGACAAGACAGTTAACTCAACTTAAATATATTTGACAGCAAAACTGCTACATTCCACCAGACCTGTTGTTCTAGTTTTACGTACATTACATTACGCGCGCGGTTAGAATACAAACGAGATATCATCATTAACGATCTCCCGTCACACTCTTAGCTTTTTGAAGACCGCCTGACACTTCCTTCTTTCCTCCAGCTGTTCACCGGTAAGATCGTCGGCTAAAGTAACGATGCGACCATAGGGCTTGAAGTGTTTGAGTTGTGTGCGATGCGCCAACATCTATTTCTTTTCGATTCGAGGCAGACTGATGATAAACGAACCGTCTTTGCACCAGTGGAAATTTTCCAACTTCCTTTTGATGTCAAGGTAATCGGGCGACCGAATCTTTAACCCCTCTTGCAACAATCTACCTATTGCTTCTTCCAAGGTTGTGCTGGAAGGGTGATCTTCCTTCTTGATTCCGTAAATGCGCACTCTGTCGACTATGTCGCTCGTTTCGTTCGACTCTTGTCTTCAATTGATTTAACTCCGCTTTCACTTGTCCTAACTCCATAATCAATTTGTGTTGATCTATGTTAAGAATGTCGTCTGAGTCGTCCGCTCTTAGTCGTTTTGGCTACAACTGGAAAAGCAATATTTGTTTAGTTAAACTCATGCTTCAACAATATACTAGTGACATTTAAATTTACATGCCTCCTGTTGCAGTGCAGGCTCAAGCCCGGCCTGCGTGCACCAGCGTGCTTCTCTCTAACTCTCTAAAAAATAGAGCGATTAGTTGGCGAATAACGGGACACACAACCCAGGTTTTGGTGCTGTCATAAAGCCGCTTATTACGTCACAGGAGACATTACAGTACTTAAGCAGGAGATGTTTGCTGTGATATATCAACTTTTTTATACCTCTTGCGTCATGTTTTCATGTGTCTGGCAGCAATGCCATATCGCTTGAGGATAAAGTTTCAGTTTCAGTTTCAGATGTTCTTGGTTTAGGTGAGAATAATTAGGTTAATTGGTGTAAGACTGCCCGGGAGCTTGCTTAGGTTAGGGTGCCCGTCACTCTTCTGGCTTTGCTTTCTGCATGAACGGCGATGGACGAAAATTGTTGCTATCTGTCGTTCGATGAGGTGGCCGATTTGATGGGCAAGTTTGCATTGAAAATCAACGCTACCGAGGCCGAGTTTTGACAGCGCTACCGCCGTCTGATGTGACAGAAGCATCCAGACAAAGTGAACGACCATGACGCGATAGCCAAAGAGCTGAATGACGCCAAGGAAGGCTGGAGGAGGGCTTTTTTCGGTATGTAAGTATTTTAGAAATTTGCTTTGTTTTGGTTTGTAGAAGTTTGCTAATACTAAGCGAAATGCTCTGTGATAGTGTACAGCAGTTGTGGTGTTGTGCGAAATTATGCTATTGCCGTTAACAGCACTTCTTGAAACCAGAAGCGTCTATTGGTAGTCAGTCTGACAATTATCTCTGTCTCCTGTTATTACTTTTACTAGTTCATATAATCTGTTACTTTCAGCCTCTGTATGAAAAACAGGAGGAGAAGGCGCGGAAGGAGCAAGAGGAGTCAGAGTGCAAACGACCCTGTCTCCAGCGGGCTCCTGGTCTCAGCACAGCCTCCCCTCCTCCGAAGGCTCCCACCCACACACCAACACCAACGCCCAACAATGTAGCAAAGAAGGGCATGAATGAACTGTACAACAGGTTGTACGACCCGTTTGGCTCCCGCCTGCGCTACTTCAATCGCCAAAACTTTGCAGAGCGTCCCATAATGACTGAACTTTTAGCGAGGCCAAAAACCAGGCTTCTTTGACGGGTACTCAGACCATGTTATTCTGGGCAGGTCTCCAGGTGCCTTTAAGAAGCGTCGTAAAGCAAGCAAGCCCAGCACTCTAGTCACAGTTTCTATACCTGTGGCAATATTATCATATGTAAATAGTATGTTAGAGATGACAGAGACTGCCAAACGAAACGGCCGGGCCTACCCTAGAAAATTGTGGGAGCAACTACACCAACTCTTAAACAAATTACCAATTAAATCATACAGCTCCTACAAGTTTCGGCAGTGGTGCCTTTTGTTTATCACTCGCTGTAATTTGTTTGTGAGTAAGCACACGTGTTTTCTGTAAGTAAAAAAAGTTTCATTCTAACGTTTCTCTTGGTGCAACACCATACTAACACATACCGTTGTCAAGTAAATTAGTTTAGTAATTTACTTGCTTTTTAATTTACTTGCACCTCCACAAAATAATTTACTTGCTTTTTAATTTACTTGCACTGATATACCAACAATTTAATTTGATTTTAATTTACTTTCAACTTCTAATTAAATTCTAATTTACTTTTTTCTATGCAAAACATTGCAGAAAATACCCCAAAATCTCCAAATATCTGAGTATGGATTTCTACTGAACTGATGGCATTATGAATCTAACTCCATCTTTTTGTTAAGCTTTTCAAATGGTGTCATTTTTATGGTAAAATTAGTTGTTCAGAAATGCTTTTTATTTACTTTTTCTAGGACCATCAGATGAAAAGCTTTAGATAACACTGTCTTATGGACAGACCGGAATTTGACGAAACAAAGGGGGTTTTCATGCATCATTGGTTGCACAAAAACTGTAGCTTGGCACGCTATACGTACAGTAGTATACGATTCTAATTAAAATTTCTGAGAAACATGTTTGACAGTTGTGAATCACCATTTTGGATTTATCAATCAAGCAAGCATCTACAGTAACCTCTACGGATGTTAGCCCTTCAGTCGGTCGGTCAGAAAGCCGGTAGACAGCGGTGCAATGGTACACCCAGAGAGTAGAATGAACGGTTTTTACCTGCGACCTAGACCTCAGCTGTATCCTTCTAAGCAGAGCGCTCACTCTGTGAATGGCGAAGAGCTCCATATTCTTGGTTACGTTAAAGTACAGATACAATTAGGACCGCATCGACGGCTGCACAATGTCATAGTTACACCCTCCTTGCCTTTTGCCTGTCTCTTAGGATTCGACTTCCTTCAACGACTCGGTCGTGTCACATTCGATTTTCAAAGGCATCAGTTAACGGTCGGTAGAAAGAGTATTCCATTTGGATTGGTCACACATTCAAATCCTAATAGCAGAGACAAATGGGAACTCGTGATGCCTAGGGATGAATGGATCCCTGGACGTTCTCAAGTTCTGTTAAGTGCTCGTGTTCAAGGAGGACCGCATCCAGAACTGATCTACGATCCGCCCCCCAATTACTTTCGCGATATCATCTAGTTGCCGCAAGAGTTCTCATACCTGCTCTAAAGGAATTTATCCAGATTAAGTTGCTCAATCCTTACCGATCCCCAGTACGTTTGTTCAGAGGGACACACTTAGGTACAGCTGAAACGTTTTTACATGTTCATTCTATAGTGAATTCACCTGACTATGTGTCGAATTCTGACGATCGACAGAAAACCACAGCACCTAAACACAGAACGGGAGAACAAAGTACGCAACAGAACAACAAGAACTCCCCGATGGACACTATAGACCAAAGCGCCGGCGTACTTGGACGGCTGCAGAAAAATGTTATGCTGCAGACTATGTTTGCTGTAGATAAAGACGGCCTCTCAACGACACCAAAAAAGACTGCTATTGCGCTTATGAAAACAAAAATATTTCGATTAATTGAACGGTGACCACTAGAGTGCGAACAATACCTGAAAAACCCAATACCCAATCCCAATACCTGAGACCCTCAATACCCTAATACCCAATACTTGTGTAGCTGAGCCAAAAATTGCATTTCAGTGAACAAGTACATTCCAGTGGTGTACACAGTTTTTCACAGGGATTAAAATTTCGAAGAGGCCTCGTTTGGCAATTGTCCACCTAGGGCGAGAAATTTTGAAAAATTAGCCTTTAAGAAAGCATTCGGAAGCCGTTCTGGAGGGTAAAATAAGCAGAAATTAACAGTTTTAGTCCGTACATGATCTACTGTATTAGAGTGTTCCTTATTTTTTGTTCGTACTCCACGGGGTGCACCAGACCCACGCCCCCTGGTTACAGTACTCATACATTGTACATTCTGTATCACTAAAATATCAAATTTCAATTGAATCACAAACGTTTATCTTCCGTATCGGTAAGAACAGAGAAATTGCACTAATTACTTAGCAATGTACTACTTAGAAAAGCGTACAGTATAAGACATTCATAACCTTTAGTTTATTAACGCAAAAACGGCTTTCTATACCCAATCATCGGTCAACCTTATCGATTTGCTTCATTATTATGAAGGATTAAGCCTTCAGCCACCCACGTTTGCTCCAGTAGATTTGTTCGAGTTAGAATCAGATTTTGAACCTGATACTCCTCTTTCTCCACCTCCTTCCGCCGATATTAATAGTGATAACACCGAAACAGACAATCCCTCTCATATTTCAACACGCCGCCCCCACCTCCAATAGAATATAGTTGAGTATGTTTTTTAAAGCAGAGTAAGGCGCGTCTAGCTGTGAAATAGAGCTTTTGCTTGCTTTTGTGGTTTGATGATTTGGTTTAACATTGTTTTATGGCTACCCAACAAACAGCGGCTAAACGTACAGTATTTAACTGCATTCGGGTTCCGGTACTTGGTTATGGTTGTTTGCCTCTATCAAAAGATTGCTAATAAGAGCTGATTGACAAACGCTGGACCATACTGCTGTTTCAGGAGATTAGTGAGTCGCGTCGACACTGTTATGTGGTTTGTATAATTCACAGCAAAACCTCGTTGCCATGGACGTCTTTTTGCACCAAGCTCATTCAGCATCCTATTAACATCGAGCACGAGCTGAAATAACATACTAATACATGGCCGGAATACCTACAGCCAGTCAACAAAAGGTACGTACATACTAAACTTAAAAACGCTAGGCCTTTCAAATTGCGCACCTATAAAGTCCCAGTTTGGAAAGTAAAAAATGACTATAAACCTGATGAAATTAACGGAAGAACACGGTGAACAAGAGAGAACAGAGAACAAAGGAAAATGTAATCGCAACAGTGGAAGCCCCTTTAGCCTGTTGTGCCATAGATATGAGCTCATCCATTCCGTCGTCGTACATGCCACTTGCCTTCTCTTTCCATTCTTTCTTCAGACCTTCCAGATTAGTCTCTCCCTCGTTTTCAACCTTTTTCTGGAATTCCGTTACGTCCTTCCACCATCCATCCACCTTCTCAAGCGCCTTTCATCGAAAATTCCTTATTATCACATCGTTTTCTATGTAATTTTGCATTTTTTGGGCATCCCTTCAAAATATCCAATTTGAAGGATTTTTAGTTCTATCACCCAACTCTCTGTTCCAAACTTGCTTTGTAATTAGAAAGCGTTGGTCTAGTTTTGGTTTAACTTCACACTGCTCCCTAGAAATCAAGTCTCCATGTACTTGATGTGCAGTACATTCGCAATCATTAAAATAGCCCCGCATTTTGTCACTGCCCGTTAGACCTCCATACTGTACACTAGCAGACCTTAAAACTACAGTACAATGGAAGCATTTCTCTTAGCCAAAATTATTTACAGAAACAATTTTCGTGCAAGTAAAACTAAAAAATGATTTTAAAAATTCCTAAAAACTGTAAATCCCATTGCTTTTGATGGGTTTTCTAGCCTCTGACCTTGGAAATGACTAAATCCATGGCCTTATAAATGGGAAATTCGGAGTTTTGACTATGTAAAACATTTTCAGCAAATACCGAATAAATACCGGTATACCGGTATTTTTGCGAATACCTACCCATACCGAACCGATTCCTGGGTATGCCGAAAAATACCTACCCATACCGAACCGATTCCTGAAAATGCCATACCCAAACAACAGTATTTGCAAGCTAAGAGAAACAAATTCACTGACTTGTACCGGAGAGTGCTGCATTGGGTACCCGGGTACACTGACCAGCACTTAGCATTTTCCGCAACAAAAATCAGATCCAGATAGTGTACCCGGTACACTAACTGGCACTTAGCCAAATCATGTTAAACTGCTTGTTTTCACGATTTTTGAGCAAAAATGCAATTTTCCAAACGAGATTACTGTTTCTGCCATGAAAATGAGAGTGGTTGGTCAAAGTTTCCATTCTTGTGAGGTTTGTATCAGTAAAAACGGTTGAAAATTCGAAAAAAATATACGTAGACCTGCTTTAAATCTACCGTAATGTTGGAAATTTTGGACACCCATGACATAAAATCTGTCTCCAAATAGTGTACCCCGGGTACACAATCCGGCACTAAGTGCCAGTTAGTGTACCCCGGGTACGCTATCTGGAGGGGTACCCTATGCAGCACTCTCCGGTACCGATTGACCTAGACAAAGAGCGAATGAAAGATAGGCTGTTAATTTACAAGTTACAAGATTTGAAGGAGTTTACCAAAATTCCTAGATGGATTTGTTGTACCTGCTCCCTGTACCTGTAGTCGGTCAGAAAGAGCAGATTGCTCCTAAGCATATCCTGTATTCATTGAGAATAGTACTGATAGATAATGTTTTTATGTACCTGCAATTTGGGTGAGTTTGAAGGTCGTCCGTTACCACCAACTTCTTCCTCCAACCGTTCTGACTGGTTGACGTACTGAGAGGAACCCTTCTGGAACCGCCACAGTCAGTACCATTGCCGTGAACTTGAGATTGGCGACTGGTATCTCTTGTGCCAATACTTTTATTATAGGTGCCTGTTTACTTAACCAGGCCATGCTTATCACAAGTAAACACAGTGCTTATAGCTTAGGATAAGAGCGTTGCGGCTAGTGACGAACACATGTGACGCTGGTAAACAAAGCTCATGTTTGGGAGCCCCTCCATTTTTCTAACGCAGGCATCGAACCGAAATTGTTCAGAAAATCAATGTGTATTTAGTAAATGTCTTGTCTGCAGAGTAAAAAGAACAAATATACAAGAAAACTAATGCATAAGCAGAATTGCCAAAACATTGTTCGAGTCACTCATTCAGTCCCTTGCTCATAGAATCGACATTAAGCTTGAACCATATTCATCATCTAAAAATGTGCATACTTGTTTTGTAATCCTAACATTAAATAATAAATTAAAACTAAAAACCCGGTATAAGCATTTGTCCGATCGGTGTGACAATCACTGTGTCAACTCCTGTTAACTCATCCTATCAAGCACATGAGTAAGAGTTTCTTTGCTAAACATGCACGTGCTTGCACACCATCTCTTCCATGAAATGGTCCTTCGTCATCTTGCTTGCCCGGTTCATCTGGGGACGCCTTCCGTCTGCTGACCGCTTGGCCCGAAAACAAAGTTTCTGTTTTCTCTCTTCTCCGGTTTTTCCCCTCGATTTCGCCAGCCCAGCCCGTCAGCCCTTCGCACGCTGGTAGTCGTAGTACTGAAACGAGCATGACTCTACTATGAACAAAAACAAGTGTACAACGCATGGAAGGTACTACCGTAAGGTAGGGTGAATGGGTGAATAAGACACCATCAAAAAAAAACAACAGCACCGGTTGACCAGGTATAAATTGCACATTTATAATAGCTATAAATAGCTAATTTATCTAATTTTTCTGTTAAAAATGGACTTTTGCGATCTATAATAGGTCATACTGACTATAAACTATAAACTGTTAGAAGAACAACAGAAAAGACCAAATTTGGCAATCTAAAACAAAAAGGCAAACTGCTGCCAGAAAATTTGCATTTAGCGTTATTGATGGAACCTGTCAGACACTGTTTCATTCCTGTTTCGTGATTTATATTTTTGTAACACGTGTAGTTCTTGATATGTTTGGCGTTGAGTGTGTAGTTGCGCCAGCTAGCAAATACACACCACTTGTTGTATAGACAACCGCGATAGGCTACCGTAACCATGTACACGCCAGACATTGTATCGTAGCGCCGTGTGATTAGTTTGCCCGCTCGCCCATTGTTCTCTAGAACATTCTCACTCTCTCCGTCTGGCTGTCTGGCGAGCGGTCGTGTCAATTATTCTCCTGTATTTAATTATATTGTTGGAGGTAAAAAGTTGTTGTTGATCGGCTGCCACAGAAAGCAACAGCTACTACCGAGACCGCAGAGGAAACCAACAATATATCAACTGGTGACCAACGGTGGCATTCGACGATCGCGGAAGAAAGAAAAAAGAAGATTTTCGACGCCTACTGCCAACCCGGCGGTAGCGAAAAAGAAGAGTTTCTACAACTACCGCCAACCAGGTGGTAGCAACCAACGAAGCTTTTCTACTGCTACTACCAGCCCGGTGGTAGCGAAGAGGACGATTTCTACAACCAGCTTGGCACAGATCATCGGTTGGTGTCGCCTACACTAACCTACAGGAGGAGGCACAGTCAGTGAGTATTTTCCTACGTGTCTTCTTCTTTCTACGTTCCGGTCGGTGGTGGACAGCCACCGCCTTTTCTACGACCTGCCTACAGACGTTGCCGATTGCTACGTTGGTTGTACGTGCTGTAGCGCCGGTCTCTCTTCGAATTTGCGCCGACCTGCCTACACACGGTACCGCCTACTCCTACATTCGCGGCTGTACGTGTGGTAGCGCTGGTCCTCTTCGAAATCGCGACAACCTGCCTACACACGGTACCGCCTACTCCTACATTGGCTGTACGTGTGTCAGCGCCGGTTCTCTTCGTTCTACAGTGCGCAAACCTGTCTCCACACGTCAGCTGTACGTGTGGTAGAGCCGGTTCTCTTCGGAAACACAACGACAGCTACTGGATTGTGGCTGTCACTTGTCTACGTGCCAGCAGCTACAAATCGTCACTGCCGCGATGTCCAACCGCCGGGCACACATCCCGGCACCTCAACCTTATTGGCAGACAGTCGACGACCATCCACCTCTCAAATGGCCACTCTGGGAGCGGCTATTCAACGCGTTTCTCACTGGACTGGACGCAACCAGGGACAACACCGCGAAATTGACGGACATTGAGAAGAACGACTTTCTTCTCTCGTTTTTGGGGACAGCCGCGCTTCCCCAATTCGCCAGTCAGTCACCCTGTGTTCAACGCCGATCCAGATGCCAGTTTCGAGGAGTTCCTGGCAGCCGCCCGGGAGACTTTCTACAGGCCTGTCAACCCGGTATGGGCCCTGTTCGACTTCATGCAGCACTCACAAGGATCTACACAGTCAGTCACCGAGTACATTCGCGTACTCAGGACTTTGATCCAGCAGTGCACGTTCCCTGTCGATCAGGGGACACGACGCATCGAGGAACGCACCTTAATCGACTATCTGCTAGCAATACAACTGGTGCGCGGCCTACACAGCCGTGCTACACAGGAGAAACTGCTCGCCCTCGACGCAGTGGATTTGGACAAATTCACTGCACTCGCATTGGCTGATGAGAGCGCCAAAAAGGATGCTGCAAACATGGCGCCCGGGTCATCGCAGATCAGCGCTGCCTCACACCACAGGTACAGCTGGGGAAAGGGACCTAGCTCTGCGCAGCACACAGGACCCAGACCTACGCCGGTACGCCCCAGTACCTCAGCAGCCAATCGTCAGACAACCGGCAAGAGAGTCTGCCGGCATTGTGGAGATTCCTCTCACGCAGACAGCAGGGATTCCAGATGCCGCGCCAGAGGCCAAACCTGCAGCAACTGCGGCAAACAGGGACACTTCCAGCGAGTGTGCAGGAGCAACCCGTGCTCCACCTCGCGCCCTGCCGCCAAACAACAGTGCCGGACCACTCAGCAGATGCGCAGCAATCACAAAAAGGGCCAGAAGAGTGTGAATGCCGTACACACTCAACCACCTTATTGTGAGGTCTACATCGCCTCTACCGACGATGCTCCTGCCGCACCACTGCGCCTGATGGTCGACACCGGCTCAGACGTCACTGGAATCACTCAGGACGAGTTCCATAAGCACTTTCGAGCGTCGAGACTGCAGACGGCCAACCACATCCTCAATTTCGATAAGTCAGAAGTGCCTATCGAGGGGCAATTTCCTGCTCAACTTTCTTTCCATGGACAAACTGCCAACATGCCTGTGTATGTGTTTGGCAATTCGTGCCACAATACACTAGGCATAGACGCGATGCGTGCTCTGGATCCAGTGCACATCACTATCCAGTCAGGGAGCAGCAACGTTTGTGCAGTCACTCAGTCCAGCCAACCAGAGGATGCTAACGACGGTGTCGCCGCTACTAGCGCGCCACCACCAGACATCTCTGACGTCTCTACCCCTACGCTACCTGCTAGGGCTACCGGCACAAGGGAGAAAGCAGGATTGCTGCCACTGCTACACAGCTTTCCTAAGCTCACCAGCGCAGACATCGGCACTTTTCCCGGATTCAAGCACAGAATCTGGCTGAAACCTGATGCGCGGGTACCACCCGCCCAACCGGTTCACTCCATTCCTCTGCGCTTCAGACAGCTAGCGGAGAAGGCAGTCAAGGAGATGGAGGCACAAGGCATTTGGGAGAAGGTCGCGCACTCAGACTACGTCCATGGAATGGTCGTGGTTGCAAAAGCAGACGATCCTACTGCTGTATGCATCACTTCCGACCTGTCTCCACTCAACAAGAACGTGGATCCAGTCCTGTTTCCACTACCCAACATCCAGGACTTGCTGTACACGCATCTTGCCGCTGCTACAGTGTTCAGCAAAATAGACCTGCGAAAGGCCTATTTCAACATCGAGCTTGATGATGAGTCTCAGTTGCTGACGACTACAGCAACACCCTGGGGCTACTACGCTTATCGGAAGCTGCCCATGGGACTCAAGGATTCTGCAGCCGTCTTCCAGAAGCTAGTTCACGAAACGCTTGCTGGAATTCCTGGATGTCAGCCCTACATAGATGATATCATTGTCTATGGTAAGAAACATGAGGACCACGACCGCACTCTACAGCTAGTTCTACAGAAGTTGGACGAAAAGAACCTCCGACTGAACCTCAGCAAGTGCACTGTCGCCTCACCCAGCATCTCGTTTCTGGGCCATGTAATCGCCAACGGATGGGTCAGCCCGGATCCACACAAGTTGGACTCGATTCGCAACATGGAACGGCCGCAGAACAAGCTGGATGTGCAGAGTTTTTTGGGTGCGATCAACTACCTGAGCAAGTTCGTTCCTTGCCTGACCGACGCCTCAGAACCACTTCGTGTGCTCACCCGAGCAGACACGAAATTCCAGTGGGGGCAGCCGGAGCAAGCTGCTTTCGATCGACTCAAATCTCTGATCTGCAACCAAGGAGGGCTGAAATTGAAGATGTTCGACCCAGAGAAACCCACCATCGTTACTACAGACGCCTCTGCTTACGGTATCGGGGGAATGCTGTCTCAATTGCACTGCGGCCAGGAGTACCCAGTAGCATTCGGACACCACACGTTGGACCCCACCAAACGGCGTTGGGACACCACAGAGAGGGAAGCATTCGCTGCCATGTTCTTCTGCGAACACTGGGAGAAGTACCTACTCGGCAGTCACTTCACTCTGCGCATGGACCACCAAGCTCTGCAAGCTCTGCTGCATCGACAGACCAACCAACGGCGTTCTCAAAAGTTCGAGCATTGGGTGCATCGCCTCAACGTTTTTGACTACTCGGTCGAATTCGTGGCGGGACGCAAAAACTACATGGCAGATGCATTGTCAAGGCTGCAGAAGGTGCCGGACGTGCCTAGAATCTGCAGTACTACTCGGAGGGGATTTTCGATCGAGAAAATCGCTAAGGCTACGGACCTGGACCCTCAGCTGCAACTAGTGAAGCGTTTCTGCACCACAGGCTGGCCAGCTAAGCCCAAGCTGCCACCTCAACTCCAGTCAACAGTGTTCTACACTCTATGTGACAACCTCTCGCTGGAGCATGGATATGTCATCCGGGACAAAAGCCAGATTCTGGTTCCAACCTCGCTGAGACCAGATCTGCTATCCATGGCTCACGAAGGACATCCGGGCATCGTTGCGTTCAAACGGAAGCTTAGAGAGACCTACTGGTGGCCGGGAATGGCCACAGAGGCTGAGCGTTTCGTCAGGAACTGTGGCAACTGTCTCAACTCGGCCAAGTCAGCACCCAAGCTGCACCTGCAGGGCCAGCATCTGTACACACCGAAGGAGCCATGGGAGGAACTCTCCATCGACATCACAGGGCCATTCGATAACGCCCCTGCTCATCAGAAGAACATCGTTGTGCTCGTGGACAACTACTCTAAGTTCCCAGAGGTTCTGTGCACGAAGGACACCACTTCCGGCAGAATCATTCGCTGGCTCAAGGAGATTTTCGCGAGGTTCGGTAACCCCGCCAAACTAATCTCTGATAACGGCCCACAGTTCATCAGCGATGAGTTTCGCAACTTCCTGACTGAACGGGACATCATTCACAAGACAACACCAGTCTACACTCCCCAGCAGAACGCGTTCGTTGAGGTTTTCAACAGATTCATCAAACACCACATTCAGACGTTCAGTGCTAGTCTACCATGGGAAGAAGGCCTGCAACGTTCGCTAGCACACTTCCGCGCTACAGCTCGAGAGGGCCAGGAACTCAGCCCTGCGCAGAAGTTTTTCGGACGCCGACCTCGTTTGGGCTGGGAAGTCTACCGACAACCCCGCAAAACAGCTCAAAGAGAGGAAGGAGGGGAGGACATGCAGTCGCGGCAGAGACAACAGCAGTCAAACCAACGCGCTACTAGCAGCTCAGGACCAACGTTCACTGTTGGGCAGAAGGTGCGCACCAGACGGCCTCACACGCCCAAAGGACTGAGTCCCTGGAGCGGCAAAGTACTGACTGTCCTGAAGGTGCTCGGCAAATTCAACTACCTGCTGTCGGACAAGCAGAAGTGGAACGGGCGCAACCTGCAACGCGTTGCCGACCGGCCGGGACCTACTGTCTACGAAGCTGAGGCTATCGCGCCAGAACCAGCTCAGCCGCGACCAGAACGGCGACACCACCCGCAGTGGAATCGTCAACCGCCAGACCGCCTAGGGGACTGGCACTACTACTGACCGACGCTTCCGCTTCAAGAAGAAAGAAGGTGGTTGATATGTTTGGCGTTGAGTGTGTAGTTGCGCCAGCTAGCAAATACACACCACTTGTTGTATAGACAACCGCGATAGGCTACCGTAACCATGTACACGCCAGACATTGTATCGTAGCGCCGTGTGATTAGTTTGCCCGCTCGCCCATTGTTCTCTAGAACATTCTCACTCTCTCCGTCTGGCTGTCTGGCGAGCGGTCGTGTCAATTATTCTCCTGTATTTAATTATATTGTTGGAGGTAAAAAGTTGTTGTTGATCGGCTGCCACAGAAAGCAACAGCTACTACCGAGACCGCAGAGGAAACCAACAATATATCAGTTCTGGTCTGAAAAGACTGAGGAAGGCGCTAGAAAGCGTTAGAATCATAAAACCAGGCTAGGATACCGAGAACTTGAGCTGGGGTTTTTTCCGCGATTTCGAAAAAAAACCGAAAAAAACTGGAAATAAACAGGCCGAGGTTTTTTTCAGAAAAATATCCATCCCTGCCGCAAAGTAACGCCGCTACGCATTGCGCCTACGCATTGCGTGAACAAGGTCAGCAATAGACCGCTCCAAGAGTTGTTCCTGGGTTTTATGAAAGAAAACATAATAGCATCAGTTTTTATTCACTAATCACAGAAAATAAACGCTCACGCAAGAGAGAGGGAGAGTTTTAGACTGGTAGGTAAGTTTTCACGTCAGGACGCAGTTTGGTAACCACGTGATTGGTCAGTGAGGTCAGAGCAAAACCGGTATTTTGTCCAGGATGGGTGGACGCTGCAGTTGCCTGTTATGTGTTATGTATAGGGCGTGGCTAGTGGCGTGACTATTTGGTCGTTTGTGGCCGATGTCACGTTCACTGAGTGCACTGTTGTACGCGTTGTTTTTGTTATGTGGTTATGTTAATTTCTGGGTATTTTTATATAATATATGTTGTTCCAGTACGAAGAAAAGATGGCGGACAGTGAACCTGTCTCGAAAAGAAGAAGAGAAGGTGATGAAGTTCCATAATCTACATTAAACTAAATTATCATCCATCAAGCGTTAGCTTGACATGTTTACGACATGCAGGTTGCTTTAAAGATACAAGATAAACCAAGACTGCCTTTCAAAAATTCAGACTTTGGCCAGACAAGTTTTTCGTAACTTACAATTCTGTCTACTGAACCTGAGTTTCGGATTCTAAAGTTTCTAAAAGCTTCTAAAATTTAATTCATCTAACGAAAGAAAAAATGTCTGGTCAATGGGTTTTTGCACTGCCACTTATGTACCTCAGTTGCCGTTGCAGGTCGCTAATGACCCGAACGCTGTTAAGATGATCGACAGGGATACTGGCATTCAGACGGTTGAAGAGCTCTTTTTGAGCTCTGTTGTTGCTGCTTACGCCAACCTAATGTACCATCCAATCTGTCTCACTTTGTTGGCACTTGGCGTGTTTACGTTGGTCGCCGAGCTTCACACAACTGACGGGCCGTTTGAGACCATACGGGACTACCTTGTCAACTACATTGCCGACAAATCAAATCGGCAGTGGATCAAAAACCTGGCCATGGCCCCGCTGTTTTTCATCAAATACTTGATTCAGTACAAAGTGTAGTGTCATCGCTGTCCCTTGTTTGGTTTACCTATGCCAGTAAGCCCAGCAGTCGTAACTTTGTTATTTCTGTAGATCTCACGTTTGTTGCATTTTTCATGCACACTTAGACTGTTTTGGACATTTTAAGAGCCAGTCTCTGGTAGCATCGACAATGTCTCACATACATCTTACATATGTAGAACGTCTACAGTTATTAAATTTACAATCACTGGAGGAACGGCGTCTGAAGCGTGACCTCATAATGGTATATAAGATAGTTGGTGGACTTGTTGATTTGCCTAGAGAAAGTTTCTTTGAATTTGCGCAAACCACTACTCGTGGTCACCAGCTTAAACTGTTCTTGAAAAGGTCAAATTTTGATCTAAGGAGGAACTTTTTCTCAAATCGAGTTGTTCAATGTTGGAACGAATTGCAATCCGAAATTATTGAAGCGAATACAGTCTCTCTATTTAAGTCAAGGCTTCTAGCACACGACCTCAGTAAGTTCTTTAGGGGTTGGGCAGTAGCCGGTCAAACGGCCGTGTCTGCACCAGGATTCTGAATGATTTGTTTGTGTTTGGACGAATAAACTAACTAAACTAAACTAAACCCTATTGAGAGTTGAAATTTTGACTTTCACCGATTCCGCCCAAATTTGTTGTGGTAGTAGTACCTAATTAGTTATCCTGATGATGAAGCCCCGGAGGTGTTTGGACCCTTTATGTATTATTTCCGTGCCCCACCTCATGTTAGAAATATGTGCAATCATGCCGCAAACCGCAGTAAAGCTCCAGGGGTCGGTCGCTTCATAAATCACTCTTCTAACGGCAACCTTACTCCTGTTGGACGACCAGATTAGACTCGTCTTCAAAGCTGCTCGCACTATTTACACTTTGGAGGGACAGAGTTATTCCTTTGGGGAGACTGATTCTGCCACTATACTGTACGTGCTAATCCTTGGTTGCTGGCAAAGCACAAAGAAGAATCGTATATTGTTCATGTTCATATGCATGCAACAGGGGTCAGCCATTTTATCTATTTCTGAGCGATTTTCGTGATGCCGCGCCCTCTTAGGTTAAGGCTGAGAACCTGTAACATGTGTGCTGACCGTGATAGCAAGGCTGAGTTAAGCTAACTTCTTTCAGTTCACAACACCGTGCGTGAAGCCTACAATGCTGTCAGTGTTCGCAGCGAGCTTCGTTTAAATTTACTGGGTTTTTGCGAGTACATCAGTGACCCGCTGTTGCAAGCTGCTGCCCTCATGCTTGCCAAGACCCAGCTAAAGGTGTCAGACCGATAAATTTGGTGGTACGATTTTAAAATACTACCTCAGCTAAATTAAACGTCAAAACGGTTGTTCTAGGACGTGCTCAGACGAAAAAGGGAACAGCGCAAATTCGCGCAGGAATTACATACAGAAGAACCTCGATCTTGAAGGACAAGAACCTTAGAAGGCGAAGTCTCGTGCTCGCGTCCAACAAAAGTGTAAAGAAGATGAAAGAAAGGAAAACAAACGTCAGCACCAACTCCTCGAACCAAACCCAAATGCCATGGCGAGTTCACCGGCTCAAACCTGAAGACATATCGTGCAGACACAAGCTAGGCTTCAAATTTTGTAATAAAATTTCAGACCATCCTACTATACACTGCACATAGAGTGAGAATTTGCTAACAACTTCAACAACTTGTTGCAGGAAAATCAAAAAGGAAGCCAATTTTCTGATCCAATACGCAGTATGCAAGAACATGCAAACTTTTGGCAGAAGGCGTACTAACGTTGCGTAATGATATTCTAATGTATAGGCATGCAACAGTACGGGGCGCCATCCAAACGGTTCAGATTCTTGACGTTGCATGAGAGCAAAGCTCAAAACATGCATACAATAGTTTCTGCTCTAGATGGCATATCAAATGTTTCAAACGCTGCTGTAACCCTGTTTGAAACGTAGGTTTGAAACAATTTGCTTCTCAACATGTTCCAAACAAACATAACACCGATCTATCAAGCGGGTCTCGGACAGGCGCGGCGTTCTTGCAAATGAGAACGCACACCAGCTGTCCAACCTGTCAGCCGTTCAATAGGTCAATTATTTATGTTCGAGGTATCTGTCTGATAAGCTTAGTGCGTCTGTAGAGTTCTGCTTGCTCTGTCTTCCAGCTTTACATCGCTGTTAATTGCATACTATAGTTTAAATGCGAAACTGAGCAGAGTAAAAGACCAACATACTTTTACATCGCACATTGCACCGTTTCACGCAGCTATTACCCAATAGCGCTGGAATGCAACATGACGCCCCTAGACAAGATTTTCAATTAAACAGTTTTCTTCTGGACTGACAAGCTTCCAACATATCTCTTCACATAGACTCGATGACCTGACTTAGTAAGTTTTATATATGAAAAAACGGTGACGGGCATCAGCAAAATGAATATGTTGGTGTTTCAGAAAACATATGAAATTTGGGGATTTGGAAGTGCACGTTTTTTCACATCAAATTCATACTACACAATTCCGGCGGCGCTAGCAGACGAATTAAATAGAAAAGCTAGAAAAGGAATACATGCCTCATCGCTGGCTATTTTTTGGTTGCCGTCCGTGGAGCGCACAGTCAGGAGAGTTAAAATGGGCAGGGAGCCGCATTAACGCGTACATGAAGCATGCGTCATTTCTAGAGTCTTTGTGTTCGGCCACGATAAAAATTTGCGGCGCAGCCGATAAGGACAAGCTAAGTGTTGGCAAGTAGGCATCCACTGTACGTACGTACAGTATGCTCACAACTGATGTTCGGATATTGTGTGTCATACCTAAGCATTCTTGCCGGCTAGGCGCGTGACAGAAATAGACTCTGTATTTGAGCGCTGCCGTTTGTCTCTGACAGCTGATAACCGGTTTGGTTTATGGCCCCCATAAATCATGCCCTGGTCGGCTGTCAGTATAAAAGGGCTGCGCTCAGTCAGTTCCTCACTTCTTCTCTGCCTGTTAGTACTAATAAAGCTGCTCCTGGACGCTTCTCTTCTCTCGGCCACCTCTAGTCCTTGTCCGTCGCTTGTCACAAAAACCGAATGCAGTGTTGTCGTCATCGATCGAAGTGCCACATCGCATGCGATTCAACTCACAAAAGATCAATGTGCAATTGTCTTCGGCTGTCCCATCGATGAAATGCTTCACAAATCTGCAGACTGCACAGCCGATGCAGTAGAACAGACACTCCACAAAAGATTCAAAGTAATATAGTTCAAATCATTATCGCTACATTGACTGATGTAGTACCCAAACACATAATGTATAATTTCAGGTAGCATTTCACCGCGGCGGACGTTGTTTCAACCACATTGAACAGCTGGATGACTAACATCTCCAAAGCTTCATTTAGGCTGTCGTTTGCCGGCAGTTAATTTCTGTTGTTATGACTATTTTTTTTCATTTCTATTCCTCGTAACACTTGTAGTTCTACTCGCGTTGAAAAAAAACGCTATTAAGATGAAGATTAGTATCATACATAATTATTTATATCCTGCGTAGCATGTACGCATGTATCACGATCAGCTTTTTTATAGCATGTATCACATTACATACGCCTGTATCACGATCAGCTTTCTTATGCGCGCGAAGCGCAGTTATAAAACCCTCAGCAGCTACAGTAATTCAGCCAAAAAAAATACCCACGTTTCATTCCTTCCTTTTGGTGTGAAGCTAGATTTCAAAAATACGAATGCAATTCCAATCGAACAAACACAGAATTAAAACTTGCATTGCATACAGTTCATTTTATGATTTTTTCCGCAATATTCTACTACTACTACAGCTACTACATTGTAACTACTAGCGATTTTTAAAGAAAAACGAAAATTAATTTACGTATGGCTGGAATCTTACCGTATAGTGCTGTTTATAGTACCCGGGTACTATATATGGCACTTAGGGTTTTGCGAAAATAAAATTGAATCCATTTATAGTACCCGGGTGCTATATATACAGGGTGTGCCAAAAAAAAACAACCCAGCAGAGTTTTTGCTGTAGCAACCGCAAATCTCAACCGATTTAAATCAATCCTTTTTTAAATGAAAGATAAATAAATTCTTGAAAGATTGATGTAACGTTTATTAAGATAGCTTGCTTAGTTCCTGAGATATTTTCCCTCAAATTCAAAACAGAGATTTTGGCAGTGAACAAGAGTGATAAACACAACCCAGCAGATTGTTTACTTTTCCAACCATGAATCTTAACCGATTTGAATGAATCCTTTTTTGAATGAAAGATTGATAAATTCTTCAAAGATTGGTGCAATTTTTATTGAGATTCACTGCTTAGTTCTTGAGATATTTGCCCTCAAAGTCAGAAACAGATTTTGGCAAAGAACAAGAGCGATTCCGTTGCACTTCATAATAAAGCAGATTCCTACTGCTGGGGGCTAATGACACTTTACTGTTGAAGTGAACCGAGTTTATGTGTCACCAGTAAAGCCTCCAATAGCCCTCAACAGTAGCAGGAATCCGTTTTATTACGAAGTTTAGCGGAATAATAAAAATTCCCTCTTGTTCACTGCCAAAATCACAGTTTTGATTTTGAGAGTGAATATCTCAGGAACTAAGCAGAGTACATTAATAAACGTTACATCAATCTTTCAAGAATTTATTTATCTTTCATTTAAAAAAGGATTCATTCAAATCGGTTGAGATTTGCGGTTGCTACAGCGAAAAATCTGCTGGGTTGTTTTTTTTTGGCACACCCTGTATATGGCACCTACGAAATCTGCTCTATAAAAAACTAACAATAGTATGTGAAGTTCTTTGCTCAAATTACCGATTTGATGTAAAAAATAGGTTATGTACATACATCAGAACCTCTATGATTGCATTGTCTACTGTTTTTCTTCATACAAACAAGGTTTACCACCAAAAATACTGTATTTTTCGCACGTTTTGTATTTATAACAGCTCATTTCAGAATAAAAATCTGTCTCTATTTATAGTACCCCGGGTACTATATATGGCACTAAGTGCCGTTTATTGTACCCCGGGTACTATAAATAGGGGGTACTATAAACAGCACTATACGGTAGTCGTTACGATGTTACGGAAATTAATTTACGTAACGCGTTACGGCAAGAAATTAGCCGTTTTAATTTCCGTAACACATTACGAATACGGAAATTAAAATCTGGTTAAACAGAAATAACGTGTACGTAAATTACCGATTTTAATTTACGTTGCCCATCCCTACTCCCATGTAGAAATAGTATTCACTAGTGTTCCGACGATATCAAAATTCGACGATATTCGATATCGATATTTTTAGTTCAATATCGATATCGATGTTTATGGTTATGGGAGAAAATCTGAAAATTGAAAGATCAAACTCCTCTCACTGCTTATCAGTGAAGCACTGATCCTTAAGGACCCGTTAGACCCCCACTAACGATAGGGGACCCCTTAGACCCCCACTGGCTAGTAACAGCGATTTGATATCAATTGTAGCGAATCCCAGAAAAGGTAGTGGCCCTTCTGAAGCCCTTCAATGAAAAGTTTGACCCTCTCAGGCCGATGCCCCCACCCTCATTAGGCATAGCTCAGGCAGAATAGCGTATTTTAACTTATTTTAATGACAAAAAATCATGACTTTAGTAAAATATCGGACTTTTTTGCTTACCATTCTTTCAACCACCCATCAGCCGGCGGCACACTCTCAGGATTTGAAAATTTACCACCCCTCAGCCGAAATGCTAGTCCATGTCTGCTTCTGCCCCCCTGCTTCAAGTGTGCCGAGTGAGCAGCTCTTCAGTGTTGCTGCAGACATTTAAGAATGTAAGCATGATCTGTGAATGCCGAGAAATTAATGTTTCTGAGAGCTATCATGCCACTGTTAGGTTTTGACTATACCATCGATTTCTGAGTTGCCTAGGAAAAACTGTCTTTTTACTGTTCCAGAGAAATCAACTTGGTCAGTATCAGTTTTGTTTTCTCCTTACTTTTCTGCACAAAAAATATCGATGCCAAATATCGCGATATCGATATCGGAAAAAGGGTCGATATATCGACTTTTCGATATCGATATCGATATATCGTCGGAACCCTAGTATTCACATTGCCATGTGTAGTATTTTTGTAACGTGTTGTCCTTCAGAAGTCATGACCCATGAGTCACATTCACTTCCAGGTTTGTGTAAGAGTTTGTTGGAAGAGAAACCGGCTTTGTTGGGCGATTCTAAACTCTACTGCTTGTAGCATAGCATAGCTGCTAGCTGGTCAGTTGTCACGATTCCACCCATATGCTCAATTTTCTTGGACTCTGTTTCGGCCCTGCGTCCACTAGAAGGCTAGATGTTGATCCAATATTATGAGGTGGTTGTTGCAGTCGCTTGCGGTCTTGCCCATCATGGGCTGAGTGCCAGTATTTAGTCGTTGAACAGCGAAGCGTTGTAGAGTACCGTTGTCAAGTAAATTAAAATTAAATTAAATTCGAAAATAATTTACTTCCGAAGAGTAAATTAAGTGGCAAGTAAATTAAAATAAAATTAAATCTCTGACGAAAATGGCGAAGCAAGTAAAAAGTAAATTAAATTAGATCGAAAAGCCTGAAAAATTTACTTTCAATTTACTTCTAATTTACTTGTAATTTGCTTCATTGACTATTCGATCTGCGGTAGTCTTGGCTCTCGCATGTTACTTTTGTATGTTTTGTGACTTTCCTGTCTGTCTATTTAACCACAGAATGTACATATGCTCTCACTTTTGGGAATGGAAACCCAGCTGCAATGCAACTAGTGTTAACTAAACCAAATAAGGAATCTCAAGCGAGATTCTAGCTGAGTAGAACTAGAATTTCGCAAACTTGCAAGGCTCACTAAAAGTCTGCAAATATAATAGAGATTTTTCCGCCCCTGCAGTAATGGAATAAGACCAGCTGATTGCTGTTATGTATATCGTAATTGGTCAGGGCTGAACCTATAGAGGTTACTGTAGATGTTTGCTTTATAAATCCAAAATGATGATTTGGTGATTTCACAACTGTCAAACATCTTTCTCAAAAATCTTAGTTGCAATATTACAATACGTGCAGAAATAATACAATGTAAATGCTACAGTTTTCGTGCAACCACTGATGCATACATGTCACAGGTCATCTGCCGAAGGGGGACGGGCTTGGGGGTCTGGCGCCGGCCGTGGGATCTGAGCCCAAATTTTGGGAGGGGTTGGGCACTAAAAACCCTCAAAAATCGAAAAAAATCATAATTTTTCGGCTAACAATCGTCAAAAATCACGAATTTGGGCTGATATACAGCTAAAAAGTGCTGTTTTGCAGGCTATTTTGGTGTCTAAAATTCTAAAAAATCGCAAAAATTTGCTCAACAAATTACTTGCCAGAAAAATTGGAGGGGTCGGGAACAGTGTGGTGCACTTTTTATCTAGGTAACTAGGTAACTAGGTATACCTAGTATTACCTAGTTAATATTTGGGAAAAGTACCTAGATTTACTTTACCTAGTTGCTGGTTACTCTATTTTACCTAGTTTTACTTTACCTAGTTTTAAATCCGCATAACTAGGTACTTCTAGGTAGAACAAGTTTACCTAGTTTGATATTTTCAGTTTTACATGGCTCTTTCAGTCAGCAAACCTTCAAATTTCCGGCTTTTCCACAATTACAGTGGCCCAGAGAAAGAATTTCTGACTTATTTGATCAATAAAATACAAATATTTACTTGAAATGTGTCAAATTTCATAAATTTCAACTCCACTAAATTCATCATTGTTCTATTGAACCAAAAATAATATTTTGACTTGATTTCAAGCGTTTTAGGTTTACCTAGTATTACCTAGTTTTTCTGGGCTTTACCTAGTATTACTTTACCTAGTTTCTTAGCTGAGAACTTTACCTAGTATTACTTGACCTAGTTTCACATTTTCAAAATGCACCACACTGGTCGGGAAAATGGTCTCGGGGGGTCCGCATCCGGGGGGTCTGGCCTAAGTCGGGTGGGAGCAGACCCCAGATACATGTATGCACTTATGCATCAAAATCCCTTTGTTTCATCAAATGCCGGTACGTCCATACTAACTTTTATCCAAAAAACAAAGAATCTGAGAATTCAGTACAAACACTGAGTACCAAGAAAAACAAATCTAACAACTGTCGGAGTCTCCTGAACAGTCAACCACTCCACCGCCACCTTTTTGACCGTGGTCGGCAGTGAGCCGATTCTTCTCTTTCTCAATGCGAATCTGCTTATCGTGTTGGTATTTGACTTTGATGTCAAACCCTGACAAGCAGATTCTTTGCATTGCCACTAGTGGCACCGAAATTAGTAATATGAATACCATTCATGGTAACTCTGTCAGCATTTTTAGTGGAAAATAAATGTCGATAAAGGTCCACTTCCTTTTGTGGCACTCCAGCCGCAAATCGTCATTGAGTTTACAGACCATATTGTCCAATTTTGGCAGCGGTGGAAGCCCACAGACGCCCACCAGAGTAGAGTTGAAGCCATTTCGCTTGCACAAGGTAATTATCCTAATCAAATCGCGAACCAGAGTATGGGGCTGGCGCTGCATCAAGTTTACAGTTCCAGCCAGAATCACCAAGGAGGTGACCTGGTTGGTGAAAAAGGACTGCTTGATGGAGTTCGCAATCCTGTTTGCATCCATCCCAGGGAATGGAAGGAGCAAACAAGATCTCCTACAGTGGTAGAATCGGCTTAGTTGCGAATCTCCTATGAGAACCGTGCGAGTTTGGGAATCCGCTGACCTATGATCACTGAGGTCACTCAAGCGACCGCGTAGGTCATCTGGCTGCCTAGCCTCCCAAGAGGTGGACGTAGAGGGTCCAGGTACCGGACTGAGCAGGCTGTGAAGGAAAATGGGGCAATCCCCCAAACAGCATGGGATTAGCGGCACCAACACGAGCAACGTTATTGAGCAGAGTCAAAAGCTCAGATTCAGATTGTGCCACCATCGTGGCCATCTCCACCTTGCCCTGACGAAGCAACTGGGCGTTAAATTCATGTAGCAGAGGCTTTAAGAGATCATCTGAAACAAACAGCAGAAAAATAGACTGGCCAGTTAGACTGGTCCAAACAGAAACCAAGCAAAAACCACAGATAGGGTGCGCCCAGTGATGGCACTTAATAAGCTTTAGAAGGTGCAGACGAAACATGGTTGCGATACATAGTCTGAGAAGCTTCGATGGTGTCCTGAATGATCAATCGTTTCATAAGTCGCAAGTACTGAAAAGGAACACCAAGATAGTGTAGTGGTTGATCGTTCAGTGGATCCCATGTACCCAGTGCACCCACAATGATTGCATCCAGGAAAACTTGGTACCCTTGGCACTCGTATGCAAAAGCTTCTCTTGAGTAAGTAGCAATTTTTGGCTGACGTGCAATGTCAAAGGAATGTGTTGCTTTACTGATTTTACCTGGAAAGCTTTACATATTGAAAGATATTTATACTCAGCGTTTGTATTCTCATGGTCATTGTTTGTTAGTGTATTTACTATAAACTCCTTCATTTGGTGCCGACTCGGCACCAAATGAAGGAGTTTATAGTAAATACACTAACAAACAATGACCATGAGAATACAAACGCTGAGTATAAATATCTTTCATCATGTTGCTTTGCTCCTAGAAAAAATAATTATAATGCATTTGTGAATAACTGATTTTACCAAAAACATGAAGCTTAACAAAAGTATGGAGTTAGATTCATAGTGCCATCAGTTTACTAGAAATCCATACTCAGATATTTGGTGATCTTGTGGTATTTTCGGCAATTTTTTGCATAGGAGAGTAAATTGGAATTTAATTAGAAGTTGAAAGTAAATTATAATCAAATTAAATTGTTGGTAAATCGGTCAAAGTAAATTAAAAAGTAAGTAAATTATTTTGTGGAGGTGCAAGTAAATTAAAAAGTAAGTAAATTACTAAACTAATTTACTTGACAACGGTACTTTACTACACCTACATTGGGAAAGTGCGTCAAAAGTAGTTTGCTTTTAGAACGTCAGCTATGTCTGTAAACCCAAGCATTGGGGCGCTGGGGAATGTGGGAATGTAAGCATGACTGAGAACCCAAACATTGGTGATAGCGTTGGTCCGGAATGTTGGTCGTGCCCACGTTGCGTTTTTGCTCAGAATTCCGTTGTGTCTTGAGTTCAACCGTTCAGCCATTTAGCCGTCGCCCTATGTTCATGTAGAGAAGGGTAATTTTCTCCAGGAAGGTCAGTGAATGGGATTTGCATGGTTACATCTGTGTGTTCTATAGCTGCTAATATTCATTGCAGTGTTCTAGATTTGTGGATTCCAAAGTTCGGTCGGAGCAATGTACCTGATGGTGAATCTGACAATGCTTGCTAGTGTGCTACGGAACGAAAGGATTCCATTACTGGGTCAAAAGATGATGACTATGAATTGGTGGTAGACAAGAGCAACGTGGAAGCTTAGTACAGTCTGTGACACAGACCACAGGGTGGCCTTTTTAGGAATTTGGATAAACAGACTCTTTCTGAATTAAGTGGCATCATTGATCGAACTGTGTGAGTGTTACGGGTTTTTCAGTTGTGCTGTTGTTAGTCTCTTGAGATGAGAGGGTGCACTGACTCAGTGAACATTGGTTCGGGAGCGTGTACAGCTCTGGAGTGAGTACTCGGAGAGCGTTAGCTTTTAGAGCGGTTTTAGCTCGGCGATATGCAGTTATGGGTGGGATGAGTTGTGGCCCACTGGGAAGCGTTGGCCCAGAGCTTTGTTTATTTTGCGGGGTTGCCATCCACAAAGTTCCTGGGACCAACTGGCTCATATTTAGTCTCCGGCTGTACGGTACAGTGGAGTGCACCTACTGTAGCCGTGGTAACTGTATATAGAATAGGAGTGATGGCAACCTAAGTTTAGGAGACCGGGTTGCAAAGTTATGTGATGCCATGGACAATTTGTCACAACAGTTTGTGGACCTCGGAGCCAGGGTTGCCCGAGTGGAGCAATGGCTGACGGACGACAGGGATAGTCAGGATGGCAGTTAGGAGGATGACATGGTGCAGGCGGATACGACAGAACCGGAGATGGGCGCTCAAGCTCAAGCATGCTTCTGTGTTTAGTATATTCTTTGACTTCCTTCCTTGTTACCCTCTACACCTACTTATAACTTAACTCAGATTCTGCAACGCTTTAGCTAAACGTTATACCAAATATTAAAAGGCTGTAAAGGCAAGAGTGTGTAATGCTAAGTCATTGCTAAACCTAGTTCCTAACCAAATTTTACTTTCTAGTTAGTGGCTAGTAGTCAATTCTGCCAGCGATCCGAGTTTGTAGTTAGTGGTTAGTAGTCAATTTGTAGTCCCTGGATGCTGTGCGAAAATGACGTCATCTGTTCAGGGGGAGGTGGTTGGGTACTAAAAAACGCTCAAAGATTGTAAAAATCACAAAAAATGGCTAATTTGAGCTCAAATACAGCTAAAAATAGATTTAATTTTACAGGCGATTTTAGAAATTGTCGTGTTTCAAATCTAAAAAATCGCAGAAATTTGCTCAAAAAATGACTTGCCCGAAAAAAAGATCAGAGGGAAGTCGCAAAAGATCGTCACAAGGATCTCCGATTGGAAGGTCTGGCTCTTTCGGGTGGGGAAGACCGCATACATGTAGGAGGGGGGGGGGGGTGGGGGGGGTTAGCCCCCCCAGGCCCGATTTTCGGCAAAGGTCAAAAGCAAAGCGCTACAAAGAGTAAAAAACTCTATTTCATTTCGGTTAGAAAAAAGGGGGTGGGGCAACCGCGCTACTGGTTGTACAGTTTTAAAAGCCGAGCCGTCCTACTACTAGACTCTTAACAATAAAGTGAAAAGTATTACAACGCATACATGTAGGAGGGGGGGTTTGGGGGGGGGTTTAGCCCCCCAGGCCCGATTTTCGCAAACCCCCCCCCAGCCGAATTCTGGGGGGTTTTTTTCTGAAACCCTATTTTGGGTTACAAACTGCTAAAATTCAGGGTTTCAAGACTTATATACCGTAATTTAGCATTTCAAAAGCCCTAAATAGGGTTCCGGAACCCTATTTAGGGTTTCAGAAACCCAAAGTAATGCCTCCGGAACCCTATTTAGGGTTTCAGAAACCCTAAATAGGGTTCCGAAACCCTGTTTTGGGTACCTGAAAGCCTAAATAGGGTTGCGGAACCCTAATTTGGGTTTCTGAAACCCTAAATAGGGTTCCGGAGCCCTACTTTGGGTTTCTGAAACCCTAAATAGGGTTCCGGAACCCTAATTTGGGTTTCTGAAACCCTAAATAGGGCTCCGGAACCCTAATTTGGGTTTCTGAAACCTTAAATAGGGTTCCGGAGCCCTACTTTGGGTTTCAAAAACCCTAAATAGGGTTCCGGAACCCTAATTTGGGTCTCAAAAACCCTAAACAGGGTTTCAGTGCCCTAATTTTTGTTTCAAAATCTCTAAATAGGGTTCCAGATACGCATTTTAGCTGTATTCTGTCGAGTAAAATAGAGCTTTTTTGCATGTTTTAAAGCAAAAACATGTTTTTTGCACGTTTTTAATAAAAAATAGGATTTTCTGCACATTTTAAACCAATAAATAGGGTTTTAAAGGGAATTTTTGCACTTCTGACAGGATTTTTACCCGATTTTTAGTCCTCAAAACCCTGTTTTGAGCCCAAAAAAAGGTCGCTAAAACCCACTTTTGGACACCAAAAAAAGGTCGCTGAAACCCCCTTTTGAAATAGTGCTGAAACCCTATTTTGGATCTGGAAACCCCCCCCCCCCAGCCGAAAACCCAGCTACATGTATGGAAGACCGCCTCTGTTACACATGTATGGTGGTGGACAATCTAGCCTTAATCATTGGAGGATCGAAGGTTTGTCATTTATGTATGCACATATAATTACAGCACATAAACTAAATTTGATGATCAATGAACTAAGATGCCAAGCAATGTTTGTAATTTCTGTGATTAATGGAAAATTTTCGCGATTTTTGTAAAATTTTCACATAAACTGTTATAAACCAACTGTAAACAACCGTGCAAATTTCAAGATGTTAGACTACAAACTCGGCACGAAAAAATATGTAGTTAGTGGTCAATTTGTAGTCAGCGGATTTAGTATGTAGCTAGAGTTAATTTGTAGTCTCATTTTCCCAAAAGTCCACTAGTTAGTAATGTTTTAGTTTGTAGTTTGTAGTCACTACGAACTAGGTCTGGTCATTGCATGGGTTGGCATTCACTTCACGTGAGCGTGCTTAAACGCGGAGCGACATGAGCTCAGGCAAAAACTCAGTTGTAGCAATTTGTTGAATTAACTTAGCCAAGACATCCGCGGCGCGGTTTGTGGGAGCAGACACTAAAACAGAGTGCGTGGGGTCAGAGTTAATAATAGCACGTACTAAAAGAGCAGCTAAATAAGATTTTCCAGTCCCAAATGGAGCGTGACAAATAAACAGAGGAAAAGAATCAGGTAGTGAACGGCAGAAGCTACAATAAGTTGTTCAGAAGTGGGAAGAAAATCTGGGAATGCCTCAGAACTTAAAGTACTGGCATAAATCTGCTGTGAAGGTTTACAACAGTTAGTATTTACAGTATAGCTCAAACGTTGAAGAAAAATGTCGGTTTTACGACCAGGCGGAGCAACTGACGAAAAAATAATACAGCTGATTAACAAGTTGCTGGTAAGCGATATAAGTGGAAGAACATATCGGTAACAGTTGCAATAGTAAAATTGGCTCGCTGAAGCGAAAGGGACTGACACAGAGCTGAGGACAAACTATCAGATTTGAAAGTAATTAACGGCGGCCCAAAAGTTTTCCCGTGACCAGATTTTCCTGCTTACGTTAGCAGAGAAATAGTTTTATCAAAATTACGTTGCCGTGGTGCATATGTTTATGCTGCAACGTACGCACCAATCGACAAGAAGAGAAGTGCAACCTCGCCAGTTAAACATAAATCGGGCCCAACGCATTTTCACTAATTTAAAGTACTGTTAAACGACTATCTGGAGTTGGAACGGACCAACCTGGTCCACCAAAACTAACGGATAAATTTGAACCCGAATTTCAGTCACCAGAGCTATCGCTTTCACGGCAGCAGAAAGCGCATCAACTTCTGAAAAACAGACTGTTGACGGTGGATTAGGCTTTGAGAATTAGCAAACCAGACAGCAGACCGAACAACTGGAACAAGTTGTGGGACAAATCTCGAGTAGAATACAGAATATACAGCGAAACATGCAAAATACGCAGCTCGCCAGAAACGAGTGCGCTTGGCGTGTGTACATGAGGGAGGTTGGTGTTGAACATGTCACCCGGAAGTGACAACCACACAGCCATCTGACATAGTGCAAGCCGATTGTTCTTTGCAACAACAAAGGTGCCCTACATGTAATGGCCTATTTGGCCGAGTGTTTGAAGGTGCCTGTAACCTATAATTCTCTATTTAATAAGCTTCAAGTGTAATGGAAATATATGTCTGTATTTTACAAATAATATAGCTGCAACACACGCATGTCTAATTTGCAGCCTTCCATTTACACTTTCTGTAGTGCACAGCGAACAGCCATCGCCCAAGCATTGTCCGATGCCATTGGCCGTGAGGCCGCCGCTCGCGTTTCTGTAGTCCATGTGGCACAAGGCGCCGAAATACCAATAGCAATTGCTAGCTGCGGTAGAGCTAATCATGACGATGATGAATCAGGAGTGGGTTTTTTAGCCTCCCCCAATCGCTTGAATGTAGCCTTAACCCGTGCTAAGCAAGCCCTAATTTTATGCGATCAGGCTGAGACTCTAGCACAGGACCCCCTGTGGGCAGATCTTTTGCATAATTACTCAGAACTTGATTTAGTTCAACCAAATTTCCAGACTTATTCAAACTCTTGCCAACGAAAACCCTGTAGATTGGTATGACCGTTTAGGCTGGCTCAAAAGTTTGGGTCCTGGACTCTCTTTTTTACCGTAGAACTTAACTTTATCTTTTGTTTTATTTCAGTTTATTTTATTTCATTGTGTTCTATTTGCTTACAGGGACAACCAATCGGATCTCTAACCGTTGATCTAACACCATCGGTGGTGAACGCCTCTGGCGGCCCCTTCCAATTGCCGGCGGTTCAAGAAAACCGCATAATATTTCCGTATATCCTCTACTAAACGTACCATCTGTCAAGAATGCACGGTACATCAGTATGGTACGGGTGGATTGTTTCGAAAACTATCAACTGTTCACTATAAATAATATGCATTGGCTCAGAGATAGTTTATGAATACATTAAAGTCCTCTCGAAATCGCCCAAGTCCATTTTGGAAGAGCAAACACCGAGAACCGCAAGTTTTCGTCTAAAGGGTGATGTTGGAAAGAGTTGAAATAATTGCGTCCATTCTAATGTAGAGGCCGTCTGCGAGTCGAACCGGCAAATACCAATGCAGCAGCAGCCGAAGGCATCAATACTCAGTTTCGAGGCTCTCAGAAACTGCACTCGCGCAAGATGTTCCAGTTGGTTGTTGCGCCCGCGTCTGAATGCAGCAAACATCCAAAATTGCTACATCACAGTCAAACCAAACACAAGTAAATTACCGCTGCAACATGGTCGATTGTACCTTGCCACAGTTTCTTAGCTTTCACTTTTAACCAAGCTCGCTCCAATGGGTAGTCATTAATGTAACAGAGAAGTCGCTTGCTTGAATACGTGTGTGATTTATATTATACTACTGTATCATTGATTGTCTGTTAACCATTGTGTACTGTTGTTGGTTTTGTGCCTAACCAGTAAACGGTCTGAACAATTGATTAGAAGTCCAAGTGAGATAAAAGTGAGAGAACCTTTTTAAATAAAATTTACCAGTTTCAAAATTGTATTTAGCCGCTGTTGTGGGGCACACTTTCCTGCAGCTGTGATCGCCCTAATCAACGTGCCCCGACACGCTTTTCTTCGCACCATACGCTACCCGTCCATTTCAAACGTCTACCCCCGGCGGCGAAAGAGAAAGGACCGGTAGTCGGCCAACGCGCTGTGACTCTTTGGGGTTTCGCCAGAGAACGGAGAGGAAATCGGCGCCCAAAAAATTATAGGGATCGCGCCACTGTTTCGCCCGATTCCCGATCGTCACACACGCCTAATTAGTTATATGTAACGCATGTTTTTTGATATTTATCAATTCTAATTCCAAACAGATTAACAGCACCAAAACATACGTACATACATACCAATTCTAATCATCAAATTAGAATGGTAACAGAGTCAAAAAGTTAGAAAAGTCAGCGGGCCCGATCACCGCTTCCACGATCTGGCGCAGTTCCTTCCTGGATGGAAGTAATATGAAGGTAGTAATAGGTCGGTATTGATTTGAATGTCTGGCGCGCCTCCGGCGACATCGGTTCCCAAAGGAAACAAGATCACAAATTAACACTAAACTATAAACTAAAAAGACCACATGAGACTACAAATTAACTCTAACTACAAACTAAATAAAAACAAGAGATGTACCATACCTGGCAGACCATGTCCAGCTGTCGTGGTCGGTCACCTCTCTGGCACTGCGGGTACACGCGGTAGTCCATCAGTTGTCCCCTGCGCAGTCGACAGAGTAATGGCACAATTTTACTTTTGACACACGTTTTTGTTTACATAATCTCGTTACACGCAGCTTCACACATAGAGATAGATTGTAACGACTGTTGCTCGATATAACGGCATCGTCTGAGGAACAACATATAATTCGGCCGGTGTCACGCCATATTTGGTCCGGCCGCGTATTTGGTCCGGCCGGACTAAATATGGTGCCAGATTTGGTCCGGGTCTGGCATATTTAGTCCGGGTATTACAATTTCCTGTTTAATTCCAATAGGTCGAACAAACAGGGTAACAAGGATTTCCCTGTGGATGAACATCTGCGCTGCATCCATAACTGAACCGTCAAGACAGTAATTCTTCTTGATCTGCGGCACCTTATTCTCTTCCTTCAAACTTACATAGCTCCTGAACCCACCACTTTGTCTCCGCATTGGGCATCAAACTTTTCACTGGCAACTCTTTATCCATATGAGGCGCGATGTTTTCCTCTCCATCCTATCTGAATGGTTTGAGCAAACAGTTTGAGCAGACAGGAATTCACCACCTTCTCTTGGACCCTCCCAGTACCGATGTTTTTCAGCCAAAACGTACTGGCCTCCTTGTTGGAGATTGCCTCTGCGTCAGTCCAGCGGCTGTAATGATCAGTAGGGCACAGATTATTGTTGCCATTTTCGGTTTCCTGCAGAGGGCCAACCAAATCTATTCCCCAACGAGAAAACAGCGAGGAAGGAACAGATAGTGGATGCAAGCTGCCGTCGGCTGGTCAATTCAGATTCATCGGGATCTGTCTCTGACAGGCCTCGCAGTTCCTCACCAGTGCTGCCACATCCCTTGTCCAGCCTTTCCAGTAATATCGGTCCAGTCTGGGTACACAGAATCAGAAATACAGGATGTGCCAAAAAAACAACCCAGCAGATTTTTCGCTGTAGCAACCGCAAATTTCAACAGATTTGAATGAATCCTTTTTTAGATGAAAGATAAATAAATTCTTAAAAGATTGCTGAAATTTTCATTAATGTACTCCGCTTAGTTCCTGAGATATTGGCTCTCAAAATCAAAACACTGAATTTGGCAGTGAACAAGAGGGATTTTTTATTATTCTGCACTTCGTAATAAAACGGATTCCTGCTACTGATAAGGGCTCTTGGAGGCTTTACAGGTGACACAGAAACTCGGTTTACTTCAACACTAAAGCATCATTAGCCCCAGCAGTAGGAATCTGCTTTATTTTGCAACGGAATCGCTCTTGTTCTTTGTCAAAATCTGTTTCGACTTAGAAGGCAAATATCTCAAGAACTAAACTGTGAATCTCAATAAAAATTGCACCAATCTTTGAAGAATTTATCAGTCTTTCATTCAAAAAGGGTTCATTCAAATCGGTTCATATTCATGGTTGCAAAAGCAAAAAACCTGCTGGGTTGTTCTTTATCACTCTTGTTCACTGCCAAAATCTCTGTTTTGACTTTGAGGGCAAATATCTCAGGAACTAAGAAGGCTATCCTAATAACCGGTACATCAATCTTTCAAGAATTTATTTATCTTTCATTTAAAAAAGAATTCATTCAAATCGGTTGAGATTTGCGGTTGCTACAGCAAAAACTCTGCTGGGTTGGATTTTTGGCACACCCTGTATAAACAACCAGCGCGTTGTATTGCTCTGCCTCCGACAAAGCGCACAGTGATGCCAGACCGCTGGCTACCTCTTATCAGAGGCCTGACAGAGCCAAACCGGTTTTACTCCCTACCTTTAATTATTACATCTACCCGGACCATATCTGCGGTGCCCGGACTGAATCTGCTGGCACAAAATTGTCAGATTTGGTCCGCCGGACCAAATATGGTGCCATATTTAGTCCGGCCGGACCAAATATGGTGCCATATTTAGTCCGGCCGGACCAAATCTGACGCGACACCGGCCGGCGAACTAGGCAGATTTCTCGAATCTAACCCACATGTTTCACACAATAGAGTGTACTGAAGTTTGTCTGATAATAATTCAGGTCTTAATCACTGTGGGAGAAGCGGGAGCATTAAACTCAGACTGAGGCGTTTGTTTGTCAATATTTATCACAATTTTCTCTATAATTGGACTATCGGAAGAGGTTGTCGGTGCTGGTGTTGGGCTGCTGGACATCGGCGCTGGTGTCGGTGGTTTGGTGACACATTCCTGTTCGGTCAGTTCACAATCTATAGGTAGAGTATACGACATGCCTACTTGAGAGCAAAGCTTGAGGAGCACTGCTCAGCAAACCCTATCCTTACGGCTGGGTGGCAACGCCTGCACTTCCTGTCTCGACAACTGAGAGCGCTTCTGAAAAGGAGAGCCCAGAGTTGTGTAGGGTCTTGAGTTGTTGAATAACGGTTTCTTTATACGCCTCCACTGAGTGTGTCGAATCCTCCATCGAAACTGATGATGACGATTAGCTGTAAAAGTAATCTACTATAAAATAAATGACCCAACCCACTCAAACTAAACCATAATTTTAATGTTAAAACAAAATCAATTAAACCTGAAAGGGGAAGGGGTTACCAAAGGGCATGCATTACTCCTTATGTGCTTCCAATGGAACCAACAACTTGAGTGCCGGCCCAGAACAGCTGTTTTGTTAAAACCAAAAGTACACTTCCTTGCGGCTGTGAACCCCACACCCACTTTCGTGTGGCTGTGAACCCGCATTCCCGTTCCCGGCCCGCGTCGGCCTAGAACAGCTGTTTTATTAAAACCTAACTTCACTTCCTGGCACCGCTTCCTAATCCAACTTTAAAAACATTCGACGCCCCACCGCCCTAATCAACGCGCCGCGACGCGCTTTTATTCGCACCCGCTACGCTACACGTCTATGTCAAACCTCTACCCCCAGCTGCGAAGAAGAGATAAACGACCACCGGTACCGGTAATCGGCGGCCCGCTGCGACTCTGGGGGCCCCCTCGGAGGACGGAGATCAGAGTCAATCTCTGCCGAAAATAAATTATAGAATCGGAGGGTTCGCGCTCTCCCGGCCTTTTCATAATCTGTCTGTTGATAATTATGTAATCCAACGGCCGAAGGCGGTGACCTGCGATTCAGAAGGAGTGAAAGGTCTTAATGAACCTGAGACCCGTAAGAAGTTGATGGCCTCTGTCGGCCAGGTGATCAGGGCGGCCGGATACTGAAAGCTGTACGGGTGGACTGAACTCGTCGATGCAGCTGAGAGCGCATTACTCCCAGATGAACTGGAACTTTTGATAAATTGTTTTTTTTGGCGCATCCTGTACAACAAACGAAAAAATACGTCTTTATGATGGCGGAGGTCGCCAGAGACAAACTCGTTCCGCGTGTGAAGGCTGGCGCACAAGCGAATATAATCTCACCACTAGTGGACGGCAGTGAGTATGCTGTGGAAATAAAATTGCTGGCGAAGGAGCGTTCAATTTTCTAATGGTATTCACACAAAATGATATTTCTTATGCAACAAGCGGTGCTATGAAAATAATTATAGTATAGCGGACATACGTGGAAGTAGTCAGTTCTCTCCACGACCGCTCTATACCAGTCCCCTTTGCAGTTAGTGACGACCATGGAACCGACAGTGGGCATCACCTCTTTGTCCAGGACACGTTCGGTCGGCTCTGTGATGTCTGGCAAAAAAACCAATCCTTGGCCTGCACATGGAACAAGGAGGGGCCAGAGTCGAGATTGGACCGGTACACGGTGACCCTTCTTCCGGCTGACATCTGTGGCAAAACAACAGTGCCGGGCGGCACTTCCTTAATGGGCTTTATTTAATTTATAGGCCTCGGTGACACAGGTTTCTTCATAGCAGATGGCTAAAACGTTTGTTTATTGTTGAAAATCGTGCAGTATAGGAAAGCGAGATAAGTAAAATACTATACTATGCTCACTACAGAGAGGTGTGTACAGTATACAAAGAGCGTGCATACAAGTACATGTACATACGTAAAAAGCGAGCATCATGCATACAATTATGGGTGAAGCCTTTACCGTTTCAATAGACCTGGAAGCGGTGGGTAGAGGCGTAGTTGTCCGCACCGATTCCATTCGTTTTACCATTGGGTGGGTTCTGCGAGAAGGTCGAGCGTACATTACACGCGTTGGGGGTCGCATTCTGTCCATTGCTCCGGACTGAAACACCACCAACACATAACGCAATGCATACATACACAACGACCCAACCCAAGCATGCAAACAACCTGAATACATACATAGATTGGTATTGGCGTAGTTAACGTAGTTCGCCTAGACAGAGTCAGTGGTCGCGTTCTGTGAGAACGTCGAGTCTGAATCGGCGGTTTGGACAGCTGCGTTGCGAACATTGTTGTTCGCGTTCTGCTGGGTGCCTGTGACTGAAACACCAACAGCCCACAATGCGGTGCATACAAGCCCACAGTTTCACAACCCTATGTGCGCAAACAACTTGAATACATACGTAGATCGGTATAGGCGCAGCCGATGTAGTCTGCCTGCAAATGGTAGGCGACAATGAACGAGTCCTGACCGCTATCGACTGCGTTCTGTGTTCGGGCTGAGCCTGAAACAGCAGCAATACACTGCATACGGTCTAACAGTTTCGAGTAGTAAGTTGTATAAGGACAGTACAAACACAAACATAGATGGGTATTGGTGTAGTTCCCCAACTTGCGGTTGTCTGCGGTGACCGAGTTCGCCGACCCATTGGGCGCGTTCTGCGCCACGTTGGAGTCGCGTTCTCCGCGTTGCAGTCTGAAACACCATCAACACAAAGTCCAGTGCATTCGTACCTACGTAAAATTTCAAAGAGGTTGTACACAGCCAGTTTTAAAACAGTACATACATGTGGTGTCTGAGTTCTGCGCGATGGCGATGACCGGAGTTGAGTGCTGTGCGGTGTCGGTTTAGTTTTGTCGGGTGGTGGCTCTTCTGAAGTAGAAACTTGAGACCATTAACACACACCAAGCTGAGAAAAACATGCTGCTCAAGTCCAATATGGACAGTGCTGTTAATAGCAGCATTCCTGCTTCATGGGCAGGCCCCAGGATTGCCATCAGAACATGCAAATAGCACGTTCCTCTGACACCCATGGCTAATACAATTTTACTCCAAAGCTCGTGCTTGCTTGTTGCTATGAGGGCCAGAACAAAAATCGCATGCGCGGCATTCCAGCCAGCAGTTGATGAGTACTGTCGGATTCCAAGAGCACTAGGGTCCAATCTGGCGTTTACGTCCGCTGCCTCTCCATTACAGTCAGCATTGCCCATGCCCATTACGCTCTTGATTCTTTTCTGGCGGTGCTGGGATTAATTTCTCTCATCTGCACGCTAATGACATTGTGCAACTGCACCGAGTCACTGCAATCTGGCAATGCAAAAAATTCCAGAAAAAAGGGACAGAGTTACTGTTGCTAAGTAAATTATAATTATAATATTAGTTATATTTGTAGAAATTTACTAATACAAGTAAATTATTTTGTAATTATTATTATATTTCCAATAAATTTACTCAGCAACAGTAGACAGAGTAGAAGGAGACGACCGGCCGTGATGCGATGACTTGCGCGCAGTGACGCAGCTGCGTTGGTTGCCAAGTAAAATCTTACAACAAAACGAGCCGAGCCAATTGGTTAGAGCAGGCGCAACGCCCGTTAATACCATGGCAACGAGTGTTGTTTGTGACTGAGCTAGACACGGCTGATAAAGTGACCTCCTTAAAAATCGAACAGGTGGCGGCAGCCAGCCATTCTCTAGTCTCTGTACTGCTGTGGAGTGGCGTAATCGGAGATTGCTCCTCCTGGTGATCTTAAGACAGACGTCTGCCTTAAGATGCCGCCTTACTACGTCACTGCCCCCTAAGAATTTGGGTTTGATTTTGGCGGGAAATCCAAATTGCCCTTCCATATTTCAACACTGCCCCCTCAGAATTTGGGTTTGTTTTTGGTTCCCCTCAGAATTCTGAGAGTTGTGGGAGAGAATTTTAGTAAACTTACTGAAAGGAAAATGTTATACTTATTGAGAAAAAAATGTTGTGTGTTTTATACAGGAAAACAGTTTTTGGTAAATTTTATCTATCCAAAATTTTCTGACTGTTTACCCGATCACACCAGATCTGTTACGAGACCGGACTTTCAGTCAGTTCTGCACATGTAAACTAAATTTAGTTGTAGAAAGTCTGGCAGTTCATCTGCTCTACTTTGCTGGTGCATTGAACCAAGCAGATCCAACTGAATTTTTAACGGAGTCAATAGTGTGGCAGAGAAAGAAGTTAAGTGTGACTCTTCACTGGTAAAGAGTGTGCAGCTTTTCACTAGGTGGTGCACTTGCCACCCTAGCTGCTGCCCAGCACCGATACATCCAGCTTGTTTCCGATGGTCAAATACGGGTGATCGCCGTGTCGTTAACTATGAGTTTGCACTTTCCAGTGGCCTTCTCAAACCAAATTAGTGCCGGTTGCGTGGCGTGTTGTACACAAAGGAGACATAGGTAATCTTGATTACCGTTTGGTGATTTGCATAGTAGTGATTTGTAGTAGTAGTAGTGATCAGGGATGGATATTTTCCGAAAAAACCTCGGCCTGTTTTTTTTTCAGTTTTTTTCCGGTTTTTTGGGCCAGAATTGGGCCGCAGCCAACTGGCGCATGATGTCATCGCTGCTTGCGCCTAGTGCATAAAACATGCTCGCTAAGTACTTAACGCATTTCCTACCAGCATGTCTTTTCAAGAGTGCGACTTTAGTTTCTTACCTTCTTTCTTTATACCTCCAGCTGCCGAAGCACTGGCGACGAGTTGCTGTAGATCAACGATGAGAATGAGCCGCCCTCAACTGTTTGAGTTGCAGCCGTCCCTCCCCAGCCTCAGTCGCCGTTCGTTCAGCCGGTCGGATGTCAACAGAGTCTACACACCTTACTTCAGTACGTGCAGGACAGACCGACAGAGGAGTAATACTAGGTAAAGCCCAGAATAACTAGGTAATACTTAGCAATATGGCCGGCCATACCCCCTAGCTGCAACCCCTCCTCCCAGAGGGAGAGGATTTCGCTTGTTAGGCATTTTTTGCACTTTTTCGCTCCCAACAAGACAACCTCCAGAAGCTCCAGTATGATTGTGTTACAGCCTGAGAGTCGCTATTCTACTGTACCTGCTGCATTGCTCACAGAGTGGCTGCTGAGCTTGAAAACCTATTTTTAGGCATAGAACAAACACGAAATTAATAGAACTGCACTATTTTTTTATAAAATGTATATTTGAGGCTAAATTCTGCGTTTTCCACAAAAAATTACCGTACTTTGAATAATATAAAATTTTTTCGAAATGAGCCTTCAAAAAATCTCTTTAAAAGGGTTTTTTTGCAAAAAAGTCTAACAACTCTAATAATATTATAATGTCACTAACTTCTAGATTACCGATTTCTCTGGTCCTGGCGGCTACCAGTGCGTGTGTGTGCCGGTTGCGTGCCCGGACTTCTGCAATTAGTACGTGCTGGGACTGCTGGGGCTGCTCTGCAATTTTATTGGCGGCGGTTTGGGCGCCCTGGGCTACCGCTACAGACAGATCAGACAGGTAAGGCTGAATCACTGACACCACATTGTACGATAAAACTGCGCTCGTTCCCTGAGTCTCTTGGAGCAATTGGCTTCATTCAACTGATCCAAATTTGAAATTGTGATTTTTTGGTTTTCCTACATTTTTTCGGTATTTAGAATCAGGGTTTTGTTTTAGCAGATTTCTGTAGTATTTCTTATGAGAAACAAAGAAAACCATCTACTGAAAACGACACAAATAGCTCTGACTTTAACTCGGCTAGTGGTTCACTGTTTTAGCTTCATGAACCGGAGGTCCAGTTACCAAATTGTTAAATGCGTTTCGGGTGACCAACATCCGATCGACTATGAACTGAAATTGTTTGTTGTTTTGCTACCCATCGATGAACCTGTCCGAAAGAATGAGTGAACAAGTGAGTGATGGCGGCGGCTACTGAACCTTGGCACGGTTGCAGTTCTCGACGATCAATACGCTTTCGAGCTAGCTGCGCTCGCGCATTCTTATGAAGTAAGTTTGTTGGCTGGTACCGAGGCGACTGGAAAATAGTATGCCGGTTACAATTACAGATCCGCGAGTTGTTTCAAATGGGGCAGGACCTCTGCTCCACTCTGCTCTACAATGGAGAGTTACCTACTGAGTTGGCACTGGAGATGTTGGTCTACGCCTTCAACTACTGCGCCATAGTAAATGTCAAATCAATTGTGATCCGAATTTAGTGACAAAGTTTTATCTTGTTATTTGTTTGGCCCCTGTTCCGCATGTTACTGGTTCTCTGGTTGGTTGTGCCAGGCGCCGACTGGTCTAGGTTCGGGTGGAGCTAAGCCCGGACAGCTGGGCAGTGTCGTTGTTTTTGGTCATGCAAAGTGGTCGTAAGTAAGTTTTTACTCTGTTTGGCATATCAGTAAGGTAAAGGCAGTCGAGTGCATCGAACTGCTACTTTTTAGTGCTTATGTTTTTCGGTACTGTTGTGACCGTCAAGCACAGACAGAGCATGTGCACACAGAGAAAAGCTTTTACATGGTGCTTACTGCTACGCTGCCATAGAGATGTCGCCAACCAGCCGTGTTCGCAGCAAGGACGTCAAAGACTGGCAGGTGAAAAACCCGACTTGGAAATTTTCGACCTGACTAGAAGTGTAAAATTTTGCGACCACTCAGTTATCTCACGCTCTATGGTCTTAGCCCACAGTTGTTTACACCAAACGGTAGGTAATTGATAATTGATGACATTTTTTTTGAAATAATAATCGATTTTTGGTTCTCCGCCGTTGCCCCTTGCCCTTGAAGCTGAACCATGGTGTGGCGAGACGATCTGCAAGATTGGCATCCAAGAACTCTGTCTTTAGTGTCATGCTGCTTTGCTTTTCGATTTTGCTTCCAAATTGCTCTGCAGAAAGTGTCCTGCCTGGTCAATGTGCTGAAAAGAAACTCACTCTCGTTGAATCAGAGCATTGCGTAAAGTCTGGTACTGTTGTTTATCGCGAACACAAGAATCTGTGTTGGAAGCAACATCACTGCAGGAACAACACGTTTTTGACTGCAGATGGCAACTGCAGTTTAGCCAAAGAACACTGTCAGTGTCCAACCTGGGCTCAAGATTGTATTTTCACCGATCCTTCTGCATCCAACACGTCTCCTCCAGACCCATTTTCTGACAAGGTTTTGCATAATAAGTTCGACTGGAAGTCTGATTTGGACACAGAGACGCAGTCACACTGGGGGGGGGGATAAACCGTTCCAGTGTGAAGTGTGTGGCAAAGCCAGAGTTGGAGGTGGCTAAGGAGATGGAGGAAGCGCTAGAAAAGAGCGAAAATGATAAAATGTTAGACGGGAAATTGCAACCCTATGAAAAGTATCACCTCTGCGAGCTCATTGGAGTCGGTCGGGTTTTACACTTATAAACACGAAAGAAAAAAATCACAAAAAAGTCTACCAAGTAGACTGTTTTGATCTTTCCAATGAACATCAACTACAATTGTGATTCTCCACAGCTCCCCTCTTATCAGCCGCCTCATATGGTGTTTTCACATGGTCTGTCCAGTCCAGTCGACACAGCAATGACACGTCAAGCATGTATTTTGTTTACATAATCTCGTTACACACAACTACACCCGCACGGTATACATCGTAACAAATCACTCAGTTACAATCAGACCATGTTTACCGATAAAACTACAGAATTACAAATCAAATTTTATAAAAAAAACTGGTGTGCGTCACCGATCGTTTTTACCTAATAATAGGCGAATCGGCGTGATTTGAACTACTGTTGGAAAGTCTGGGGTTAAAAAATAGGTACAGGTTCAAGTCAAGTCCAACATCGAAATTTCAGGTTCAAGTCCATCGTCTAAAAAACCTGGACAATAGGTTCACGTTCAAGTCCACTGATATTTCCAAAAAACAAACTGTAGAAATTTTGCGCTGCTTCAACTTTTTTGAGCTATAAGACTTTCTTGGCAGTGAAAAACATAGATCAGACTTTACAGGGCAGTGTACTTTGGGTTCGGATTGGGCAGTTGTTGGATAGGTCAGCGTTGGTTGCATATCTACGGAGCCAAAGGGTGTTGCAAGGGAAAGACAGTCAGGCGCTGTGTGCGTGTGTAGTTGTGTTTGTGTGTGATAACCGACTGCTGAGAAAGCAACTGATAACCAACTGAGCGGTGCGCGGATGTGTCAAGTATTTTAAAGTTTGTGATAAGTTTGCATGGAAGAAATCCGACAGAGTCAAAGAGTACAGCAGCAGCGGTAGTGATAGGTGGAGTGGAGCAAGATGTGGCCGAGGCGAGCCAATTGGTGGGTGAAGGCGATGGTGGTGATAGTGCTAGCGGCGGTGAGGAGATAAATCGGACGGAGAGATCGATAATGTAAGTTCTCAATTTTCTATACCCTATTCTGAATTGTTTCATCATACATGTAACCGGTCATCCGCCGAAGGGGGAGGGGGGTTGGGGGTCTGGCACCTTCCCGGGGGTCTGACTCTGAGCCATAATTTTGGGAGGGGGGTTGGGTACTAAAATACGCTTAAACAACGAAAAAATCGCAATTTTTTGGCTAGAAATCGTCAAAAATCGCTAATTTGGCCTGAAGCACGCCAAAAAAGTGCTGTTTTGCGGGCGATTTTGAGAAATTTTGTGTCTTAAATTGCAAAAATTTGCTAAAAATATTACTTGCCTGAAAAGTCGGAGGGGGGTCGAATAATCGCCTCGGGGGGCCCATCCGGGGGTCTGGCCTAAGTCGGGTGGGGGCAGACCCCCTGTTACATGTATGGTTTCATTATAGCCGAGGTGCGAGGAAAGAACTACATTAACCATTTATGTGACCCTTCTGCGCCAAATGGTGCAGCAAAGAAATGGGAGTACGAAAAGATCTGGTGGGGTCACACAACGCAGTGGGGACACCGGACATCGGATGCAGAGTAGAGGAGTGTGGTGGGCGGAGGCGGACATTGCGAGAAAAGAGTAGGAGGATGAAGCGCTAGTTTGTGTTGGAGTCGAGTGGAGTGGAGGAAGAGTTGAGGTAATGGTGGTGTGCAAATATAAAATTTATACAGTATGTGCTTTACAGTAGTACTGAGTCAGAGGATGAGGCGGATGAGGATCAGGAGGAGACTGGTCAGAGTGAATCAGACAGCAGTTACAGCGATGATGAGGGAACAGCTGGAGCTGGGATGTTCGTTATGAATAATTCGAAGGTCGGACGCATTGAAGCCACTCCGTCACCGCGAAAAAGGACGCGATACCAGTTTACACAATCACTATGACGGCAGTGGTCTAGACTTGCCTCAGGTCAGGGAAAGCAAACTTGTCAGATTATGTTGAACTTGTCAGATTATGTTGACAATTTTTCTCCAGTGAACTTGCCTACGCTTTGCGCAACGAGTTACTAAACGACACCAATAGCTCAAGAGACCATGTAGCAGGTGCCCCTGTGGGAGAGGCGAAGGAAGAGCTGGAAGAAGCGGGGAAGAACTGGAAGAGGCAGAGGAAGAGCCAGAGCAAATGTCAACACCAGGATAACAGAACCATCATTGCTACCAATGCCAGCTTAGATGAGAGGGAACGTCTCTTCTTGAGAAGTAGAGATGTGATAGGTCTCACACATAGGTAGAGAGACAGGAAATAAAATTACTCAAGTCTAAAATTTATCGTCAAGCGATATCGCCTGAATCCAGAGCTTCATTCGGATATTTTAAATGGACGTTCCTCTCCATACGCTACATATACAGTACACCGAGTACTAAATAAAATCATATCGTAAACAAACTAAATTTTACTGTTTCAGTACGCTGTAAAAACATTTCACTTTCCACCAGAGAAGACAGAGAATACCTTTTGCTATGGCCCGCTGCTACAATACTACCATCTCAAGTATTTTTTGGGAGAAAAATCATTTCGAAGCGATTACCTACCTTGAATCAGCCAAACTGATCTCTGACGGCCAAAGGTTAGAGATCAACGTTATCAAGGAAAAGATGGCAAATCTGTACTATGAACAATTGAAGGCCACCCAATTTTACGTGTCGTAACACACTTATGTAAACATACGTTTACTGGAAGGGAAGGCATTGTACAATAAGCAAAAATCTATTAACTATTAGTCGACTGAGAGTTTGTAGTCTACAGTCAGGATTGTTTTGCTAGCACATGTCTTTCCACCATGTCTGATCCAGGTAGACCGCTGTGGCAAAGGGAACGTTTATGACTCTCCGAGGGCCGAATTATGAATTGTGATTTGCATCTGACAATATTTCCCTACTGTATTCGATATGTAACCTACTGTGTTTTAGGAAGCTCCAATCGGCCAGAAGTCTGAGAATTTCACTGCTTTTTGTCGGTTTTCTAAGGATAATTAGCTTAACTACATCACTGTGTAAAAGTGCCGATTTGCTATTCTTAATTAGTACCTGTTTTTGACGGCCTTCAAACCAAGACAAACTGAAAACAACCTATCGAACAGCCGGACCGAACCTATCGGAAAGCTGGACCGAACCTATCGAAAAGCTGGACCATGAACGTATCGGAAAGCCAGAAACTTTCCGATACGTTCAAAACCCGGTCATTTGCAAAAGGTTAAAAGTCTACTATTCGATACACCTTCCTGCTAATGCATTTGCTTAGCACTTTCGCGTTGTGTCCTGATCTACCACTGAATGGCTGACTAAATCAGTCAGCTACGGCTTATCTACCACATCAAACACCATTAATGCAAGGGATGTAGCTACGGTGACAAGTTATGAAATGAAAGATCACGCGGGAAGAAACAAAATACAAGACAACAGTACAAGCATCCGTCTAACATAGTTGCGTCACTTTTGCATTCATATTCAGTCTATTTGCACTAGTCGAACGTGCACAAACAGCTAGCCTATATTTACATCAATCAGCACTGTATGTCTAGAAGCCCAATCCAAATTGTTCGCTCAGGTGCCGTTTATGTGTTCTGTCAGATGAGCGTACACATCATGGTCCACATGGATCCTGTCCAAACGAGCATACGGGTATCTAACAAAGTACGCATAAAAATCCTCAGAGGAGAGAACTGTAAAAAAGTTAAATTCCGATGTTTGTGTTACAGGACACCTTACCTTTCGGTCAGACATTTGTGCCGGGCGTGGATGATCAGCTTATATCGCCAACTTGACTGTAAACAGCTTGAAGAGTGAACAGCAACAAGGGGTTAAACGAAAATCATATGAAGTAGGTTTTTCCAATAAAATGAAAAGCAAATAAAACGGAACTATCGGCAAGCGAACTTTCTGGGGCTGTACTGACCTTTGTCTAGAGCAATGTCACATAGGATTTGTGATGGGGAATATGGCTCATCTGCATGCACTGTGGTGAGATCAGTTGAGGAAATCCGTACTATAATTTTTCCTAAATCGTCTTTGAAGTGGGTGGTGGTGCTATCCACTAAGTGGGTGATAATTTATTGCTGTTGGTGAGGATTAAAACGTGACCTTGGCGATTGCAAGTTGAACTTGAACTTGAACTTTATTTTTGTCGCCCAAGCACGAACATGTTAGTAACGAAATCACGCAGAAAGAGTGTTAGTGGGCAACAGGATGCACAATGTCTATCTAAGAAGAACGGTGCACCCTTTACTGAAACAAGAGGAAGCCAGAAAGATCAATTTTTTTAAGTTTCTCTGTAAAAATCGTCAAATTTCTAGATTCTATTATATCATTGGGTAAAGAATTCCAAATTCGTATCACCCTTATCGAAAAAAAGTGCTTTCGGCAATCTAAATTTTTTCCCAAAGAAAGAAGAGAGAGTTTCTGAGAATGGCCTCGTGTAGTAAAAAGAAGAGGTCTTTGGAAAAAGTCATCAAAAGACAAATCAATCAAGTCATGGACTATTCTGTAAACTAATTGTAAATCAATTACGAGCCTGCGGTACTCAAGTGTTTCGAGAGTTAGCGCCTTAAGACGTTCTGAATAAGCGCCTTGCAAATGTGCAAAGCCTGGGAGCCGCAGTGTAAAAATCCGTTGCACACCCTCAACCACTAATATGTCTTTCTTTTTGTATGGGTTCCATACAGGAGTAGCATATTCTAACTTTGGCCTAACATAGGTCTTAAAAAGCTCAGTAAGAAACTTGGGGTTACGATAGGAAAAGGCTTTATGAATCAAGTGAGCTCGTTTAGACGCGTCGCTGGCGATTTTAACACAATGCTTAGAAAAAGAGAGATTTTGGTTGTGATCGAGCCCCACAAGAACACCTAAATCCAAAGTCTCTGAGACCGAGCTAATTTGTGAACCATTAATTTCGTATTCATGCTTTGGGTTTGTATTCCCTAAATGAAGTATGGAACATTTGTGCAATGCAAGTTTAAGTTTGACCGAATTGCACCAGGTGAAGATAGCTTCAATGGTACGTTGAAACTGAGACAAATCCGTTTGGTCTTTAGGCAAACCTAGATATATCTTACAATCATCAGCAAACATTTTGATTTGAACGTTGAATTCAGCTATAGCTTGAGGCAAATCATTTATATAAATTAGAAAGAGTAGAGGACCAATGCAAGATCCCTGAGGGACCCCGGAAGTGACATCTACCATGGATGACAGAGTATGCTCAATTATTACCTGTTGTTGTCTCTGACTAAGAAACCCTCTAATCCAGTTTAACAAGTTCCCACAAATACCATACGCCTGAAGCGTAGCTAACATTATTCTGTGAATACAGGAATCGAAAGCCTTCGCAATATCCATATAAAATACCTCAACAAATTCGCCTTTATCTAAATGCCTTGTCCAGTCATTAACACATTCCAGAAGCTGAGAGACGGTGGAGCGCCGTGAGAGAAAACCATGCTGATTTTCAGAAATTAGACCTTGAACCCGCAAAAAGTTTGTCATTTTATCTTTAACGATGGACTCCATAATTTTACAGCAAACAGATGTCAGGCTAATAGGCCGGTAGTTTTCAATTTTTGATGTTGGCCCCTTTTTGTGAATTGCCACTACATGAGCTAATCGCCACTGTGAGGGAAGTTCTCCAGTCACAAACGATTTTTCGAATATTCTAGCCAATGGATAAGCGATCTCGAAAGCCAATTTTTTGAGAAAAAATTGGCCTATGCCATCAGGGCCGGGAGAGTGTTTGTTCTGCAATTCATTCAAGTAGGCATACAGCAAATCAGGCGGGAATTGTACATCACCTAGAAATGCGTTTGTCCTATTTACACACGCGAAGTGTGTCTGATCATCAATTTGAAAAACGGACGCAAAATACTCATTAAGCATTTCACATTTTTGGGCACAATTTGTAACCAGTAGGTCTGACTCAGTTTTCAATACAGGAATCCTTTCTTTTCGATTCATTTTCGAATTAACAAAATTCCAGAACGTTTTATCTTTCCCGGAACCCAGCACCCTTTCCTCTTCCCGGCGCGCATCCTCTCTTTGCTTTCTTTGCAGTTTACTGGCTAGCTCTCTAGCAACCATTCTGTCAGCCTGATCGTCTGAACGAACAAACTTTTGATGAGCCCTTTTTTGCTGTAATGCTAATTTTCGAACTTCTTTCGATCTGTATCCTTTTGGTTTCTTTCTCTCAGAACAGAGAGGAACGTATGTTGCGATTACAACGTTAACTATTTTCATGAACTCATTCCACATTTCCTCAACTGTGTTGGCGGTCTCAAAAATGGAATCCCAGTTTACTTTTAGTAAGAAATCTGCAATCAATCGGTAATTTGCCTTAAAAATTTTCTATGCATTACTGTTCGTTTTGTTTCTAAGATTGACAGATTTAGCCACACCTTCACTGTGTCATGATCGCTTGTCGAAAAGGGATTTGAAACAGATACATCAATCAGTAAATCAGTCTCTGAGAGAAGAACAAGATCTAGAATGTGATCGGGATCGTGTCTGGTGGGACTCAAGACACACTGCTCCAAACCTCTGCTAACCACAAACTCGAGAAAGCGAAATTGGGAAGACTTTTCTCCTCCATTCACTACAAGGGTTTTCCAGTTAATTTCGGGAAAGTTAAAATCGCCAATGATTGCGCATGGAATGTTAGTGTCTAACCTCTTATCTAAGAAAGTTAGCATTTCAGTTATATCGGGCGTAGCACCGGGTCTGTACACTGCCGCCAACCGACAAACCACTTTGTTTTTAGAAATAAGTTCCAGACAGAGGCCCTCGAAACACTCCGAGACTACAGGCTCGCAGAGTAAGTGAGATTGTAAAGGTTCCGGTACAAAAACTACTACACCACCCCCCTTCCTATCAACTCTGTCTGCGCGATAAACAGCAAAATGATCAGGAAAGGGAAGAATAGCAGAGTCTAAAACACCTAGCCACGACTCGCACACAACAATAACACAGTGCCAATGCCCGACAAGAAAGCTGTTCAGCTCAACCAACTTGTTTACAATGCTTCGCGCATTTAGCAGAACAACCTGAAGCCCTTTACCGGAAGTGCCTGGGCTGATCAGTTTTCCGTCGAGTTGGCGTTATCGTCATCGCAAACACTTAAACGTGAACCAGCCTTTACAACACTCCTAGTTCCGACAGGTGGCGCACCAAAGGGTCGGTAGGGACCTCGGGGCACGGCTGGACGGCGATGATATTGTTTGCGGTCTCTTTCCCGCTCCAGCCACGTCTTATCCTTGCGCACCCAGACCCCTTTCGGCAACACGCTCTCAGAACTAGGGTTCCGACGATATATCGATATCGATATCGAAAAGTCGATATATCGACCCTTTTTCCAATATCGATATCGATATCGATATCGCGATATTTTGCATCGATATTTTCGATATTTTTTGTCCTGAAAAGTAGGAAAAAACAGAACTGACACCAAGTTTATTTCCCTGGAATACTGTCAAAACCTAACAGTGGCATGATAGCTCTCAGAAACGTCAATTTCTTGGCATTCTCAGCTTTCAGACAGCAACAGTTAGGTTCTTAAATGTCTGCAGCAACACTGAAGAGCTGCTCACTCTACTGTACACACTTGAAGCAAGAGGGCAGAAGCAGACATGGGCTAGCATTTCGGCTGAGGTGTGGTAAATTTTTAAATCCTGGGGAGGTAACGCCGGCTGATGGGTGGTTGAAAGGATGGCAAAAAGTCCGATTTTCTACTAGAGTCAAGGATTGTGTCCTATTTGTGATTAAAATAAGATAAAATACAGCTATTTTCTGTCTGAGCTCATTTATTCCTAATGAGGGTGGGGCATCGGCCTGAGGGGTCAACCTTTTCATTGAAGGGCTTCAGAAGGGCAACTACCTTTCTTAGATTCTCTACTTAATTTATATCAGACCGCTGATTGCATCAGTGCTTGACTGATAACCAGTGAGAGCAGTTTGTTCTTTCAAATCTTGAGATTTTCTTGCATAACTATAAATATCGATATCGATATCGATATCGATCGATATTGAGTTGAAAATATCGATATCGATATCGATATCGAATATCGACGAATTTTGATATCGTCGGAACACTACTCAGAACCGTCCTTGAACAATCGCTTCGATCGCTCATCCTCGAACTTGACCTTGACGATTCGCGGTTTGCCATCGTCACGCTCTCTGCCATCCCGGAACACGTCCAAAATCTTCTTCTGCTCGATCCCCAAGTTCGCAGCGCAACGCTGGACGACGTGCAGGTCTGCAGTGTTCTGTTCAGAGCGATCGAGACCGTCATCCTCCGTCAAACCGATAACCACCAAGTTCAGTTTCTTCTGTTCCCTCTCAGCCAAATCCTGGGTTACCGACAGAATGTCCAGCGGAGCAGAGGGCAAGGAATGACCGCTGGGCATACATGTAACAGGGGGGTGGGGGGGGGTGGGCCCCCCACCCGACTTAGGCCAGACCCCCCCCCCCGGTTGGGGACCCCCCCCCCCCCGAGACGATTTCACCGACCCCCCCCCCTCCGATTTTTCTGGCAAGTAAAGTTTCGAGCAAATTTTTGCAATTTTTTACACTTTCACACACAAAAATTGCCAAAATCGCCTGCAAAACAGCACTTTTTAGCTGTATTTCAGCCCAAATTAGCGATTTTTGGCGATTTTTAGCCCAAAAATTGCGATTTTTCTCGATTTTTGAGCGTTTTTTAGTGCCCACCCCCTCCCCCAAAATTTTGGCTCAGACCCCCCCCCCCGGCCGGCGCCAGACCCCCCCAACCCCCCCTCCCCCCATCGGCGGATGACCTGTTACATGTATGCCGCTGGGTACTTCCGAACGCTTGGACAGTTCAGCCAATTGAGTCTTAAGCACCGCGTTTTCCACTCTCAAATCGGTGTTCATCTGCAGAACCTCACGATTTGTAGCCACCTGTTCGCACAAGGAAGTTTTTAAAGCAGAGAGAGTGGCAATAAGTTGCTGCTGACCGTCAGCCACAGAGTCCAGGCGTTTCAGCAAAGGATTTAGGACCGCAGCCAAGGAGGAAGGGAGGGATGAGGCATCGAAATCTGACTGTGAAGTGGAACGTGTTACTCTAGCAGGATCCTTTGACATGGCGTCCAGCAGACAGAAATTAGTTAAAACAGTCCAAACAAATCGGTAGAATCAGAGAATTTGACGATAATAAATTTAATTTATTTCTTTTTTCCGCAAACGTGGATAGATCGCAAACGTGGATAGATTGTTGCAAAGTTAGATGGGCACCAGTTAACACCAGGGCGCTCTGGGTCTTTCCTGTACCAGGGGGGGGCAAAGATTACCGACAAGGGTGCTCCTGTAATACTACTTGATCGACCGACTCTTTCTTACATTTTCGACACTTTCTCTTTCATACGCGGCAGGTATGCATACGCATACGCGGTAGGCGCACAGAGGTGAGTGCAGACTGTAGTCGATCGGAGCCCTACTAAGTTTGCCAATGTTTGTTTCGCTCTATCTGACCGCAAGTCACGCAATACTCACTTCCAATATTGCATAGTTTGAAGTGGGCCTGAGGAAAATACTTTTTAATTGCTGATAATTTAAAACTTCCTACCTCCACTAAATATAATTGTTTTAGCTCTTCTACGATTTCTGGTCGATTTTGAGCAAATTCGCGAGCTTTGGACAATGCCTTTGAATTATTTTCATTGAAAAAATCGAACAACTCAACGAAGGTACATCTTGCCATTAAAAACTATTATACCTATGGGTCACGTTGTGACGACGGCTTGCACTTATCGCCACGCTAAAGATAGAGAGTTAATATGCGGATTCGGGAATTGCTACTGACCTGAGCGAGGGAACTGGAAATAAAGCATTAGTTTTATTTAACGCCCAACACAGACAGACCGTACCTGAATACTCGTATATAAACGTAGGTCCGAGCAGTCCAGACAACTCCACCGACACTACCGACTGGTGATCAGGGCTCCGGCAGATCTTAAAAGCCTCACAAAACAGGTTTCTGGGGCCGCGTAGGCTTGACCTGGGGGAGCAACGGCACGAAAATCGGCCTTGCTGTGCCCAACTCATCCATTAGGCGGCTGGAGACACAGGGTGTTAATGAGGTTCTGTCAGAGCGAGGGCTACCAGAGCGCAACTTTTAGACACTTGCCAGATTAAACGAGATATTATCCACCATTAAACCGGTTTTTCCACAGGAATGGACTGTGACATGGACAGGGGTGATTGCTGGATGTTGGTCTCCTGGTTTGGAACACTATGACTACTAAAGCTATGAGCTATAACGAGTGTGACCACATCCCTAGAATGAATGCCACATGCTATATAGAGCTCGAGAATTACAAAACCGGAAACACTAAGCACAACAGCAAACACAACACCCTGGATCTTTTCGATTTCAAGCCTTAGACCGACCCTTTGTGATCCGTCAGGCCCGCAGCCGCCATCAGCTCTTCGGCGGCGATACGCTGAGTCTGTGTAAGTGTGTCTTTGCTTGTCTCCTTTCCTGATCGTTTCCAACTGGGCCCATGCGGCACAACGACCATCATTGCGATTCGCGTGGGCAATTGCCGTCACAACCGCTCGAGCCAGAGAGAGGTGGTCTTGTTTGTTGTCGATCTTGATAAAACAGCCGCCGTGGCCACTGGCACTTGAAGTGCTGTGCAATGAACTCGATTATTTACAGTGCAGCTCCACGGGAGCATTCTGTCCGCCACGAACAGGCGGATGACGGCCAAGTGCCGCTAAAAATAAAGGAAGGATTTACATAAAATCAAATTCAGTTAATGTACTGTATTATAATCAAACATACCTCCAAGCACTGGCTGCCAACCTCCACCTGCATCAGAGCTCAGACGCTCTAGAGCGTCAGAGTAGAAAGGCTCCCGCGGAGCAGTGCCTGCAAACAGATATGAATTATACTATTGAGATATCGGACATCAAGCCGCACTGTAAGCAAATTTACTAGTCAGTTATCCTTACGCATTTCATGATAATTTTGCAGGATTTTAGCATAAAGAAGTTGGGGAACGAACATGCCGATTGCGAAACAAATTGCATCTATAGTAAATCTTCTATGAAAGCTGACAAAATCCCTTAGTTAAGTCAAATACAGGTTTGTTATGATGTTACTGATCTTCTAGCTCTCGGTCTAAATTTTTTGTGCAACTATTCCTTGTGAAACTACATGGTTGTGGTATGTTATGGCATCGCCATTTTGTTTTGTATCGCTTCCTTAATAATTGTATCTACAGTCATGACAAAAAAGACAGTCTGGCTATTATTAGGCTTTTCCAAATAATTTCTTATGGCCGCTATTCCGCCAGTTTTCAAAGATTTTCGGTGCGATTATTATTATTATTATCTCTTCTCTACTACAAGTCTTCTTCCACTGGCAACATCATTTCAAGTGCTCAGATTAAAGTCTTTTGGGGTTTCTTTGGTTCCCTTCTGCAAGTTTGCTGCTTTTCATTCAGTTCTTTCTTCAGGGTTGGTTCCCTTCCCACAGTGGTTCCACAAGTTCTCCAGTGTGTGAAGCACAGATGTTAGATTTTTTCTCTGGCCCGCTGTGACCAAGCAAGTTGTTCCTATCCTGTGCGCAGATGCACGAAAGGCTGTTCCAATGATGTCCAGAAAGGGCCACATACAGGGTGTGCCAAAAAAAAACAACCCAGCAGATTTTTCGCTGTAGCAACCGCAAATCTCAACGGATTTCAACGAGTCCTTTTTTAAATCAAAGATAAATAAATTCTCGAAAGATTGATGTAACGTTTATTAATGTACTCTGCTTAGTTCCTGAGTTATTCACCCTCAAATTCTAAACAGTGATTTTGGCAGTGAACAAGATGGATTTTTTATTATTCCGCTGCACTTCGTAATAAAACGGATTCCTGCTACTGCTGAGGGCTATTGGAGGCTTTACTGGTGACACACAAACTCGGTTCACTTCAACAGTAAAGTGTCATTAGCCCTAAGCAGTAGGAATCTGCTTTATTATGAAGTGCAACGGAATCGCTCTTGTTCTTTGCCAAAATCTGTTTCGACTTAGAAGGCAAATATCTCAAGAACTAAGCAGTGAATCTCAATAAAAATTGCACCAATCTTTGAAGAATTGATCAATCTTTCATTCAAAACAGGATTCATTCAAATCGGTTAAGATTCATGGTTGGAAAAGTAAAAAAATCTGCCGGGTTGTGTTTATCACTCTTGTTCACTGCCAAAATCTCTGTTTTGATTTTGAGGGCAAATATCTCAGGAACTAAGCAGGCTATCTTAATAAACGTTACATCAATCTTTCAAGAATTTATTTGTCTTTCATTTAAAAAAGGATTCATTCAAATCGGTTGAGATTTGCGGTTGCTACAGCAAAAAGTCTGCTGGGTTGTTTTTTTTTTGGCACACCCTGTATCATTGAGTTCAGTGGTTCAAGCTGGCATGGCACCTGAAGGTTTGGAGCTTCAAGAGGCAAACAGGGATAACCCCGCTGTTATGACCTCATCAGTGTTTTGTTTCGCCCAGGACTGCGATAGAAAGCCAGAGAGCTGATGTTTGATCTGTCCACAGTGACAAGAATCTTTGAGTTCAAGTTTCTCAGCTATGGTGCAGTACCTGAGGGCATTCTTTTGGTTTGTGGGGCAAGCGCGGAAGACCCGTGGCTATGACCTCTTCAAGCAGCATCTGATGTTGTCATTTGACAGAGTTCTTTCGTGTTTGAGCACAAGTCTGCTTTATCTCGGTTCTTGAATCATCAAACTCAGTTACATCACTTCCGATGGCCGTCAGGCACAGGTGTGGCCCAAGCAACGTCCACTGAAAGGGGAGTAATGAAAGATTATGGTTAAATACAGTAGATCTTATGATTCATTATTGGTTGTTTGTTTGTTTGACCGAGTTATATTGTTGTGTTGTCTTACTGGTCTGCTCTCCCAATACATAAACTACTTCAATACCTACTGTACATGGAAAAAAACCGACCTTTTTTAATTTTACTCACTATTTTGAATTTCAAATTTAATAGTACATTTATAGATCGTTAGTTTATTAAGATGTGTATACATTTGAAAACTGGGAGAAGGCAGATTTATGCAAATAAAAACCAGTCTGTAACATCCTTAACTTACACTGTTATCTGTACCAAGCCAGCGCCGTTCGCGCAAGCTTTATGTGACACACACACCAGGACGTTTGTTCAACATGAACACGTTGAGAATTTTTTTGTTCATCGCCATGCTGATGGAGAGTGAGATGACGTGCCAGCTAAAGAGGAGAAGAACTGTGCTTCGATGCACTAATTTCATTGGAAGCGAAGACTTGCTACTCGGCAAAGACAAGTTCCGGATCAAAAAACTGATTTTCATCAATACTAATTGGGACTAGATTATTCGCTTTGGACGACTTTACAGTTCTTCAGAAAGTGACAGTTCATCGTTCTGCCAATCTGTGCTCATGTTTTTGCCAACAAGAAGACTTAAATGGATGTCCAAATATTATTCCTTGCTCAGCTAACTTTATTTTCAATTAGAAAAAGGAACATTATATCCTTATCTACCAAGTTTCAACCATAGCAAATTCGTAAGGCGTAAGTTGGTTATGATGGGAGGCCGTACGAATTTCTGTGCATTTAACACAAGGATATTGACTTTTACATAATAATGTTAGACATTATGTTTAACATTCACGGATATGAATTTTGCTTGACAGGGTATTCATATATACGACCAACTAAAGACCATAACAGGATACGGCTTGTCCAATACAACTTGACGGAAAACCACCAGGCCCTATATGGCTACCCAAGTGGCGGCGATAATTCATTAATAGACAAGAACACCGTAACAGTTTGTTGTGCGATTGTCTTGTACACACTATAAAATAACAATTAGTGTTCCGACGATATCAAAATTCGTCGATATTCGATATCGATATCGATATCGATATTTTCAACTCAATATCGATCGATATCGATATCGATATCGATATTTATAGTTATGCAAGAAAATCTCAAGATTTGAAAGAACAAACTGCTCTCACTGGTTATCAGTCAAGCACTGATGCAATCAGCGGTCTGATATAAATTAAGTAGAGAATCTAAGAAAGGTAGTTGCCCTTCTGAAGCCCTTCAATGAAAAGGTTGACCCCTCAGGCCGATGCCCCACCCTCATTAGGAATAAATGAGCTCAGACAGAAAATAGCTGTATTTTATCTTATTTTAATCACAAATAGGACACAATCCTTGACTCTAGTAGAAAATCGGACTTTTTGCCATCCTTTCAACCACCCATCAGCCGGCGTTACCTCCCCAGGATTTAAAAATTTACCACACCTCAGCCGAAATGCTAGCCCATGTCTGCTTCTGCCCTCTTGCTTCAAGTGTGTACAGTAGAGTGAGCAGCTCTTCAGTGTTGCTGCAGACATTTAAGAACCTAACTGTTGCTGTCTGAAAGCTGAGAATGCCAAGAAATTGACGTTTCTGAGAGCTATCATGCCACTGTTAGGTTTTGACAGTATTCCAGGGAAATAAACTTGGTGTCAGTTCTGTTTTTTCCTACTTTTCAGGACAAAAAATATCGAAAATATCGATGCAAAATATCGCGATATCGATATCGATATCGATATTGGAAAAAGGGTCGATATATCGACTTTTCGATATCGATATCGATATATCGTCGGAACCCTAATAACAATACAGTAGAACCTGCATAAATTAAACGCGTCGCTCACTGGCAGACTTGGGCTAGCATTTCGATTGACAAGGTGGCAAATTTTCCAAGTTCTGAGTGTGGTGTTCTGAGTTCTGAGTTCAGTTTTCAGCAGCCAAATAAAATGGTTTGGCATGAAAATTTAATGAGCATACTAGGTTTTCTGACACGGCAAATTCAATGGCGTGATCCATTTGTGCATAGGACCATGTGATCAATCGATAGCCAGCAATGGCCATCCATGGTTCTCTCTGATGAGGGCCATTTTCCATAGTAAAACTCCAAAACACCCCCCACGGAAATGACCTTTTCTCTGGGGGGCGAGCAAACTCAGACCCGTGCTATGCAGCGTTGGAAAGCTCACATCATGGCCTTTCAGAATCTGCAATAAAATTTATGGCGTTTTTTGTTGTTTCAAAAATAATCGATCCCGAAGTATCCATTAATCACGATTTTATCAGTTTTCAGCAGCCAAATAAAATGGTTTGGAATGAAAATTTGATGAGCATACTAGGTTTTCTGACACGGCAAATTCAATGGCGTGATCCATTTGTGCATAGGACCATGTGATCAATCGATAGCCAGCAATGGCCATCCATGGTTCTCTCTGATGAGGGCCATTTTCTGTAGTAAAACTCCAAAACACCCCCCACGATTCGATTCGATTCGATGTGACGGGGGGGTCGACCATACGACCCTACGATCAGACCCGAGGGTCCATTTCGATGCCCCGTATAAATGAAATCGACCAAGTCGAACTTACCACCTACCCGAGGCTTTAATCAGCCTCAGGAGGTCCCTAACAGATAATTCACTCAGCTCCTGGGTGGTCAGATACCTTCGCCCCAGGATCCTATACCTACGCCCAGCCAATGCGTCACATTGTGTGACCAAATGTTCAGGCGTTTCCTCTTCTTCTGAGCAGAAGGAGCATGTTGGATCATCCACCAGGCCCATAATGCTAAGATGCTTATTAAGGTTACTACTGTGTCCGGTTAACCAACCAACCACCAGCTTTAGTTCCCTTCTACTAAAACTAAGTAGTTCTCTGGTTACTACCGATCTAGGTCCCAGAACAAACTGCTTAGACTGCCTACAGTCGGTCCTTAGATCCCAGTCAAACTGCAACTGGTTCCTAGCCCAACTTCTTAATTCAGTACGTACTTTCTTAACAGAGATGCCAAGGGCCGGTTCCGGCCCTATAAGTGGCAACTCTGAAGCCGCCCGGGCTAGTCGGTCAGCTTCCTCGTTTCCCTCCACATTCGAGTGTCCAGGTACCCACACCAGCTGTAGCTTCTTCTGAAGCGCCAGTCGTTGTAGTTCCCTGACACACTCTGCAACCAACTTAGAGCTGATGCGTGGAGATACTAAGGCTTTTAAAGCTGCTTGACTATCTGAACAAATACAGATCTTCTGCTCAAGACAGTTAACTAATCCGGGATCCCTGGCGCAGTTCAAAATGGCATAGACCTCCGCCTGGAAAACCGTTGCGTATTTTCCCAGGGGAAAGGAATCCTCTACCCCTAGTCTCTGTATAAATACTCCTGCTCCCGAATTCTCCAAACCTGTTAACCTGGAACCATCCGTATAACAGTAGAGAGTATCGGTTGCATTAGGAACATTACCTTGCCAGACCTCCCTACTCGGGAAGTCGACTTGGTATTTCTTATCAAACACATAATTGGGTAGTTGTTGGTCACTTGGGAATTGGTACAATGGCGATAAATCGCACAATTGTGCCCAAACACTACAGTGACCACGACCTACCCTGTGCCACTGATTAGTACTTTTAAGTCTGTAGCAGGTCGCCATCGCTTCCACTTGAATCCAGGTGTGTAGCGGTGGAAGACACAACAGAACTTCCATTGCTGCTGTAGGTGTTGTTTTTAGAGCCCCTGTTATGCATAAACATGCCAGTCGTTGTATACGGCCTAGCTGTGTTTTGACGCATTCCAGGTTCGTCCGTTTCCACCACACTACAGCAGCAAACGCTATCATAGGTCTAATGACTGCCAGATACAGCCACCTGACCATCTTAGGTGACAATCCCCAGTTGTTCCCAATTGCTCTTTTGGCCTGGCAGAAAGCTGCCTTAGCTTTAGAGCATTTGGTCTCAAGATGGGCTGCCCAGTCTAAACGGGAGTCCAAAACGACCCCCAAATATTTAACTCTTTTGACTAACTGAAGCCGTTTCCCATAGATCTTAGGGAGTTTAAGCCCAGTTAGCCGCCGTCTCCTTGTGAATAGGATCAGCTCTAACTTGTCCGGCTGTACTGCCAGACCTTCTTCTTTACACCATCCTTGGACAACTGTAAGCGCCCTCTGCATGAGGTCACACACAGTGTCTAGGAATTGTCCTTCTATGAGAACTACCCCATCATCCGCATAGCCTAGGGCGTTGAACGACGAATCGTTTAAACGCACCAGTAGGCTATCTACAAGGAGTATCCAAAGTAGGGGAGATAAAACGCCTCCTTGTGGACACCCCCTTCGCGTATTGATGGATCTACTACATTGTCCCATATGAGCGGTCACAGTACGGAGTTTAAGCATGGCCTGTATCCATAAGGATACTCTCCACGCCTCTCCTCCTCAGCGCCCGCTCAAAGGAAGCAAAAGATGCATTGGAGAAAGCTCCTTCTATATCAAAGAAAGCTCCTAATGCAAACTCTTTTCGCTCTAGAGCTCTATCCACACGACCCACCAGACAGTGTAAAGCTGTTTCTACAGATTTTCCTACCTGGTAAGCGTGTTGACTAGGGTGGAGTGGTATGTGCCGAAGCACCCCATCTCTCAACCACCTATCGATCAAACGTTCCACGCTCTTCAACATGAAAGAGGATAGACTAATTGGTCGAAAGGATTTTGCTTTTGCGTATGAGTCCTTACCTGGCTTGGCTATAAAAACCACCCTCACCTCTCGCCAGAGTTGAGGTATATAAGCCAGTGCAACTGATGCTCTAAACACTCGCACCATAGGTTTGATAAGAATATCAAGCCCTTGTTGCAAGAGTGCCGGAAAAACTCCGTCTGGTCCAAAGGATTTGTATGGTTGGAAAGTTTTCACCGCCCATATCACCTTATCCTCCGTGACAATTCTGTCAGCTAATCTCCAGTCACCCCGGGCTCCCCCTGGAGCCTGGTTGTCTGGTTCCAATGTCATGTTTGCTGCAGTTCCCCCAGGAAAATGCACATCTAGTAGGTATGACAAAGCAGTCTCCCTACTTTCCGTGTAAGTCCCATCTGGTAACTGAAGCATACCGACCTCTATTGGAGGATCCCTGTTGAGAACTCTGTTTAGCCGTGCAGTGGCCTTAACCCCCTCCACTTCCGTACAGCATTCCCTCCAGGATTCCTTCTTAGCAGACTTGACAGTCGCCTTATACTTCCGTTGAGCACTCCTATACTCATCCCAGTCCTGTTCGGCCCGGGTGAGTAGTGCCCAGCGCAACTTCCTTCTACATTCACTTCGTAGTACCGATAGTTGCCGGTTCCACCAAGGGACCCGGCTACTCCCAGTCCTAACTCTTTTTAGCGGGCAAGCCCCTTCGAATGAGTTCAAAATACTACCTTGGAGCAAACTCACTTCCTCTTCTAATCCTTGTACGTCCCGGATGATCACCTGACGGTCGCCCAGTTTACGTCCTAGGTTGTCTTTATAGACACCCCAGTCCGTAGAACGCGGGTACCTCCGATATTCAGGTGGTGCTCTTTCCAGGCGTATCTGAAAATAAATGTGTCTATGGTCAGATAGTGAATCTTCCCGCGCCACACGCCAATCTACGATATCCATTGCAATGCATGGAGACACTAAAGTAAGATCTATAACAGAGAGACCCCTACCTATAAAGGTGGGTTCATGACCCCTGTTAATGATTTCTAAATCAGAGGCAATGACATACTCCAGAAGGTGATGGCCTCGGGCATTTACATCCCGACATCCCCAGACTGTATGATGTGCATTAGCATCACAGCCTATTACTAGGGAGCGATGGCCCCGATGGCAAAAATCCACCACTTTTATCATTTCACGGGTTGGAGGTAACTCTCCCCCTACAACTTGTGGCAGGTAGATAGAGGAGAAGACAACCAATCTTCTCCGTCCGCCCACCAACAAGTCTACTTCTATTGTACTAGCATCCTGGGTACTTAGATGAGGCATGAATACTACATCTAGCGCCCTAGAAGCATAAATACAAGATCTAACATGTTGACCAGGTACACCTCGATAAATACGGCCCCCTAAAGATCCTAAACCCGCAACTCGATTATTAATCGTGTACGGTTCCTGGATTAAGGCTATAACAGATCCACTTGTCTGCAGCTTCGCCAGGCTCCTGCATAGAACCGCAGAAGCCGCACGGCTATGCTGCAAGTTGATCTGAATAACCATAAGGTTGGTTGGCGCTGGCATCATTCAACACACTGCACCACCCTCCCTATACTTAATCTTTACTCTTTAAGTTTTCAGCAGCCAAATAAAATGGTTTGGCATGAAAATTTAATGAGCATACTAGGTTTTCTGTCACGGCAAATTCAATGGCGTGATCCATTTGTGCATAGGACCATGTGATCAATCGATAGCCAGCAATGGCCATCCATGGTTCTCTCTGATGAGGGCCATTTTCTGTAGTAAAACTCCAAAACACCCCCCACGGAAATGACCTTTTCTCTGGGGGGCGAGCAAACTCAGACCCGTGCTATACAGCGTTCGGAAGCTCACATCATGGCCTTTCAGAAACTGCAATAAAATTTATGGTGATTTTTGTTGTTTCAAAAATAATCGATCCCGAAGTATCGATTTATCACGATTTTATCAGTTTTCAGCAGCCAAATAAAATGGTTTAGCATGAAAATTTAATGAGCATACTAGGTTTTCTGACACGGCAAATTCAATGGCGTGATCCATTTGTGCATAGGATCATGTGATCAATCGGTAATCAGTACTTGACCCATTATTGATTTTCTTGTTGTGCATCCAATACAACCACACCGACCAGATGTTAAGAGATTTCTGGCATGCTGATTTCGATTATGTTATCCATTAATAGCCATGATCTCTGTGTCAATCAATATCTGATATCGATCGGCTATAAATTATCGATTTTTTCTTACACAACCGATACACCCAGACCAGATGATAGAGTTTTTCTCGCATATAGTACGGTATGTATAGTACATTAGTTCAGTTACACAGTATCATGTAAGTGTGGATGTAATTTAAGTTGTTCTTGAAGTGTGACAACTGTCGGGTTCTCGCGCACTGAAAACAGTTGGTAAGGTACACACGCAGAAATAAGCTATGTGTGGTAGTAGTTCTATTTCCTTCATCGCATCTAGTCAAAGCGAAAGGTCGTTTGCTTGCATACATTTGTAGTTATGGGCTCATTGTCTGAAATCAAATGTAGTGAGTTGTGCATTGGAATTATACAAAGTAGTACATATGTAACATACTTGGCCGGGGGGTGAGGGGGCTACACCCCCTCCCCTCGGCGGAAACCCCCACTCAATACCCCTCCCTCGGCCATAAAAACCAGACCTCCCCCCTTCTGGTGGGAGAAAATTTTCGATTTTTACGGCGTTTTTGGGCATTTTCCAGGACCCCCACCCCCGACTGATTTTTCCGGCCCATGTATGGTATGTAAATCAGTGAAGCTAAGCTGTGTTTCTGATTTTACTACTTGAGCTGTTCAAAATCGATTGTTACACTGCAACATATCAAACTTTTTGCTTGACTGTCCAAATCTTGCGCATGCTCAAACGCGTTAATAGGCTTTGCGCATGCTCAAACGTTTCAAGCAAAAACTCCTTATGTGCAAAAACAACTCTAGACTGGCACCATTAGAGACAGTAATGCGCCTGAAAGCAGGAGAACACTTCATCTATGCATAGATAGTGCGACAGCTGGGGCTGAAGGACCTCATGATGACTGTTTTCTCCAAGAGATGACAAAAACACCGTGCGGGGCAGATAGGAAGAAGAAAGAATACGTACGACTGGATGAGTGCACGGAAAACATGGAAACCATCTTCCTGCAATATGGTAAGGCGTAAAACTCCATTATAAGGAACAGTTGCTAATCAAAATTAAGGTTCCGGAACCCTGTTTAGGGCACCTGAAATCATGATCCTATGCACAAATGGATCACGCCATTGAATTTGCCGTGTCAGAAAACCTAGTATGCTCATCAAATTTTCATTCCAAACCATTTTATTTGGCTGCTGAAAACTGATAAAATCGTGATTAATGGATATTTCGCGATCGATTATTTCTGAAACAACAAAGAACGCCATAAATTTTATTACAGATTCTGAAAGCCCATGATGTGAGCTTTCGAACGCTGCATAGCACGGGTCTGAGTTTGCTCGCCCCCCAGAGAAAGGTTCATTTCTGTGAGCGGTGTTTTGGAGTTTTACTATTGAAAATGGCCCACATCAGAGAGAACCATGGATGGCCATTGCTGGCTATCGATTGATCACATGGTCCTATGCACAAATGGATCACGCCATTGAATTTGCCGTGTCAGAAAACCTAGTATGCTCATTAAATTTTCATGCCAAACCATTTTATTTGGCTGCTGAAAACTGATAAAATCGTGATAAATCGATACTTCGGGATCGATTATTTTTGAAACAACAAAAATCACCATAAATTTTATTACAGATTCTGAAAGCCCATGATGTGAGCTTTCGAACGCTGCATAGCACGGGTCTGAGTTTGCTCGCCCCCCAGAGAAAGGTTCATTTCTGTGAGCGGTGTTTTGGAGTTTTACTATGGAAAATGGCCCACATCAGAGAGAACCATGGATGGCCATTGCTGGCTATCGATTGATCACATGGTCCTATGCACAAATGGATCACGCCATTGAATTTGCCGTGTCAGAAAACCTAGTATGCTCATTAAATTTTCATGCCAAACCATTTTATTTGGCTGCTGAAAACTGATAAAATCGTGATAAATCGATACTTCGGGATCGATTATTTTTGAAACAACAAAAATCACCATAAATTTTATTGCAGATTCTGAAAGGCCATGATGTGAGCTTTCGAACGCTGCATAGCACGCGCCTGAGTTTGCTCGCCCCCCCAGAGAAAAGGTCATTTCCGTGCGGGGTGTTTTGGAGTTTTACTATGGAAAATGGCCTTCATCATAGAGAACCATGGATGGCCATTGCTGGGTGCCCAGAGGGAATTGGGCGGAACTGTTTTAGGGTTTTACTTTGGGGCCATAGGGATGTCCAACGCACACCATATCGGCCGATTCCGCCGACCCCCAACTATACATGTCTGCTGCCTGATGGCCGCCCGATCTCGGTTGACAATGACAATTAAATTCTAAGCTACCAAAAAGCGTCGCATACGTTTAGCCGCTGTTTGTTGGGTAATCATAAAACAATGTTTAAACCAAATCATCAAACTCCAAAAGCAAGCAAAAGCTCAATATTTCACAGCTAGACGCGCCTTACTCTGCTTTAAAAAACATACTCAACTATTTTCCGTCAACTGACTGGCCTTATCAAGTTAGTAGTTGTCCGTTGGTTGGAGCAGAACAGCTCTCTCCCAGTGAACGGGTTGTGCGAGTGAATAGTCTGCAGAACTGTTACAGTGCTCTTGTCTATTCGTGAATTATCGCCGCCTCTTGGGTAGCCAGGTATGGCCTGGCGGTTTGTCTGTCAAGTTGTATTGGACAAGCCCTACCTGTTACAAAAAGATCGCCTGTAGTTGGTCGTATATACGAATACCCTGTCAAGTCAAGCAAAATTTTATACCGATAATGTTGAACATAATGTGTAACGTTATTATGTAAACGTCAATATAAGTAAAAGTTATACCCAGACATACACCTGTAATGGAACATGGAATTACAAACTAACGATAAGTGCAATATAAGTCAAGGAAAGGGCATTGAATTAGCCAATGGATATTATGTGAAAAGGCATTCAATTCGTACCGCCTCCCATCATAACCAACTTACCCGGACTGCCGGAGAGGGACTATAGTAGGTCCAGTTGTCGTTTCCTGGTCCATTCTTGGGATGAGTTGAACGGCCTGGGTGGTTTCGTGCATGGGTTCAGCTTCTTGGGTGGTGGTTCTGGGTGGATAAGCAGGTTGTTCAACAACGATGGCGCAGATCTCGGCAGTCAGATTCTTGGCAGTGGTTAGATGGTGGTGCAGCTCAGCTTGGCAGAGGCGGGGAATTCCCGGATCAGGTGGCCCATGCTCTCGGTCACTTCTGTAGTTAGGACAGACTGGTTGTTACTCGCACTTGCTATTTGGTGGCGTAAAATGGCAAAGCAGTCCGAACAAGCGGCAGCCAAAAACTGTCTGTCATCAGTCGCTGGTCTTAAAGAGAAAGACTTGGTAATTGAGCAAGATCTATGGCAGGGGCAGTGTAAAAGACTGATGTGGTACTTGAAGAGGAGCGCTCCGTTGACTGAATGACTGAGAAGCACTCTACCCATAAAGGTGGTGAAGCTGATCGGTGACTAGAAACAGTTCTACTTCAAGATAAAAGGCTCAAGACAATGCGTCGTAGTTATGGACCTGTTTTCGGTAATCAGCCACCGTTCACCTATGCTATGCATGCATTACATTAAACGTTGTTTATAGCTGTATTTTAGCACAAATTATCGATTTTTAAGACGTTTTATGCGAAAAATTGTCATTTTTCGATTGTTAACGGTTTTTTAATATCCAATCCGCCCCAAAATTTGGACTCGGATTAGGCGGCCCGCTGACAGAACTGCGGTAACTCTAGCCGGCGTTGGCGCATGACCTGTTACAAGAATGCCATAAGTAGTACCGATGGCCACTAACATGAACACCGACAACATCTGCCGTACAAAATTTCAATGAAGTGATACCATACATCCTACCGATACACTTACGATTTCTAACGTAGAGTAGGGCATGTCGATTGAGGCAATTATATTCAGTTTATTGGGGATTTTTCGGGGTATTGCCTATTGCATTAATCATAAACCGATATGTGTATATGTTCCAGTATCCAAAAACCAAAAGCTGCCAACAAAGGTGGTGGTGAAGGCATGGGTCCCATGGAAGGCGAGGTCGAGTCAAGCAAAGTCAACGATCTTAACATTCAGTAATATCACTTATTTTATTAAGCTTTTTTAATTATGTTTAAAACGTTTATAGTGATTTCTTCGATGACGCTGAGCTTACCGACTTTCACAAATCGATCCGTGCTAAGAAAAGAAAGGGCTGTGCAAAAGACGAAAACCTGCTAGCCTTCGTTTGCACGAAAGCTCTGTATACTATGGTCAAAAGCGGAAGACATCCAGTGTGTAATAGCCGCGAGAAAGGTACTTCTATTAAAAAAATATAACTATAGTTAAGCGAGAGCAGTTAGCTCAGATATGTTATAGAATGAAGATTATGGTCTGACTGTAAACTTTATAATATATTACAAATTTAATAAATTACACAGATACTGTAAAACTTTGAGAAACTCTAAACTACTAAAAACCATAAGAGTGACTAAAAAATGCGCTGTGGTACACTATGAATAATACCTGAATGAAACCAATCGGTTTGGCAGGTTAAAGCAGAGTGAGAGACTGTAAGTGCAGATTTGCCGCGAAATTTTGAACGGCCATATCTCTTGAAGGAGAGGTTCTAGAACAAAAGTAAGGTCAATTTTGGAATCAGTGGGAAAAGTACATCCGGTAAGCTGGTCAGAAAAAACTTTGAGCTGGAATATTTTCCGATCCAAGCTGAACCTTGCCAAACGGACTTTATATTTGAAATCAGCGCTGGAAACTGCATCAGATATACTACTCTAATTTTGTTGTTGAGCAAAAAAATTTCCGCCGACCTTTGAGGGGGGCCAACCCCCACCCACCCCCGCGACGCCCCCAGGGATTTTGACCAATTTGTGTGGATTATGTTTGGGCAATTGTGGTCTAACTTTTGAAGAAAGTTACAGCCTTCGCAACCTTCCGTGGCTGGAGTTAATGGCGAATATTTGAAAAAAGTCGATGGTGAATTTTCGGCATTTTTGGTACATTTTGGAAAATAACTCGCTAACCAGGCATGATACGGAAGAATTAGAGTGGGGATTTAAAGTATTTTGAAATAGCTATCGATTGGTGCGCATGCGAAAGCTGTCGCTTTAGAAATGCGCAGACGGCACACGTTTGAATTTGGGACGTTCGAGGTCCAAAAATTGGATAAAACGGCTGGCGAGCCAAATTTGAGGGGGTGTAGCTCCGGTTCTAGGGGGTATTTTTCATGTACTATGCGTCGATGTTCATCGTTACTGGTCTAGTTTACGGTCATAAAATTGTAGCCGGATCGGTGAGGTCACCAACTTGCCGTCCAAAAGCTGACTATGGATGTTAAGCTTGTGCACTACACAAAAGGAATTGATAATCGGCATAAACCATTTGAGAACTGGTTACTTTGAGCAAAATTAGAATTACTACAGTATACTTTCGAAATTCGATACCGGCCAGGTACACAAAACACTAGCTGACACGCTCTGACGCAGCCCAGTTGTTTTGACGCCAACTCAAAACCCACACTGTGCCACCGATACAGTTTTTACACTTACTTCATACTAATTTCTCGCCACCACCGATGAATAAGCTCATTGGTCTCAAAGCGTTAGCCCAGAGCCAGGCTAACCAACCCGATATGCTCCCATATTTACTTTTTTCTGCTATAATACATTACCGACCAACCCGGTTCAAGCCCGGAAGCTCCGATTTCGTTCTCGTAATTTTATTCTTCAAAACGGTTTATTGTATAAACTTTGTAAACAAAAACCTCTTTTAGTTATCCCAGAAAATGCTGTGACACTGCTCCTGAGGGAGATCCACGAAAGAGCATACTTGGGCTACGCAAAGATGGCCCCAGCAGTGAGTAACCACTTATATTGGCCGGGATGGCAACAGACCATCATCAGTTTGTTTCTCTCAGCGTGTGAAGTATGTGCACAATTCAAGAAACCTAACCATACACCAATAGCTCCGTTGACACTCTGGAGACACTTGCGGCACTGACAGCAGATTGTACAGAGCTGACGGCACCATTCAGTTGAGGCACTTGATTGACAGCTCTTTCTCGCATGGTTTGAAGCCGATTCGACACCTCAACTATCAATTTTCAGATGAGGCCTGGAAGTGGTACTCTTGTGCCATGGTTTTGGGTGCGATGTGCTGACGTGCTACTTGCCTGCGGAACTGGGCAGTGTTTGAGTTCGAAATTATTGTGAATGTATCCTAAGTTTCGATGTGCTGGTCCTTCGGTTAAGTGTTGCCTGTAACAACGAGTAAGCTACCATACTAGTAAAAGAAAGTATTGGTAGTTTACCGGGTCCGTGCGTACATATGGCTTGTGTCCTCCATCACGGCCGTGACCCATGGATGGTCGCGGTCCGCGGCCACGTAAATATGCCATCCATTGACCCGACCGGGACCGTACCATTGGCTCAACCTTGGCCGTACACACTTCCTTCGTCTGGACATCTTCATTTGCTGAATATGGTGATATGGCTGTATATGTCTAGTAGGGAGAAATGGAATTCAGAGAGATTCGGAATCTCCCTAGGGAGAAGTGGAATTCCGTCTCTCCCTAGGGTTTTAAGGAATGTGACCTCTGTTCCCTTACTCCGCAACGCGCCGCATAAAAAGTCACGCATAAAAAGCCCGTTGCTCTTTTGCCCTCAGGCTCTGCGATAACAACTTTTATAACCTGTTCCACTCTGGGCCGGTCTTAATTGGCACCTAACTAAGCAATAGCGGTTCAAACCGTTAGGCAATTTTAGTGAACAGATCATTAGATTTACAATAAGCGGACAGACAAATATTTGCTTTTTCATTTGTATATTGTACGTACATAAAACATTGTACGCAATGCGCGCTACACAAAAGAGCTGATTACTTACACGCAAAACCGGGGTCGTACCTCTAACCTCTGCCTCGCCGCGCTTCTGGTAGAGCAGGAAGAGCAGGCCATCAGAGCTATGCAAGGGCTTTTTACTGTTTGGCCGTAAGAATGACGAGCTTCTACTGCCTAGTGCCAGAGCCGAATACGATTTGTGGAAATCAGCTATTAGTCGCTCAGGTGGCGTAGTTGTAGAAGGCATTACGCCCAGGTTTAAAGTGCTCACCCAAATGCTATGGGGAAAACCACGCGACTTTCCTAACTAATTATTCCCTTAATTAACTAATTAACTAATAGAGGACACATTCCCTAAACCCTAGGGAGACACGGAATTCCACTTCTCCCTAGGCAGATTCCGAATCTCCCTGAATTCCGTTTCTCCCTATGAAATATGCATTGTATGCTAGAAGATGCTTCATGCTTATCAGTGTTGTACAATGTAAATAAGCCCTGTAGGATTTATGTGTAATACGTGCTAGATAGCACACGCGATAGTATATCGGATCTTAAAGGCCTGCAAGCCTGACAGCTCACATCACAACGATCGATCGATGTCAGCAGGCGCGTTTGCACTAGGGAGTTGTTGGCTTCCTAACGCTGAAGGAACAGCGTTACTAATGACTGTTTGCTATATATTAGAGACCTGCGCGGGCCGGGCTGGGCCGCAAAAATTGTGTTTTCAAGCCGGGCCGGGCCGGGCCGGTGTTTACTTGATTAAAGAAATTTGACCATTCTCATCAATGTACATAAATACAATCAGCGCCCAGGTGTTTTACTGAAGAAAGGCGCCATGGATACTTCATTACGATTTCATTACACTTATCTGTTTGCGCTAGGGCGTCATTTTGTTTCTTTCGGTAAAAAGCTAAGTACGGCTACAGAAAGGATACTTTCACGATAAACAATTTGACTTTGACGACCAATTTAAGTGTGACTGGTCCTGTTTAAAATAAGTCTAAGCCTAAGCAATGAATTTAAGTCTTAACAATATGTCAGTTAATTAAGTATCTCTGCAGTGAGTTGTGCTAACTTTGTTTCGGCAGACACGCGAAAGGCTTAACTGTACACTGTTCGTAAACCGCATTATGCAATGTATCAGCGAAAGAATAGCGAGATCACTACTTGCGCCGATTAGTGTTTTGAGTGTGTACATTTTTGGCCATTTTTTGTTTAACGAGGGCCACCGTCCTTGGGCTTGGACGAATATTGTTATGTTTATGCTTAATCGATAGTTAATCGTCATACCTACCCATACGCCCGTGGGCAGACATATCTGTCAGCGGACTCGAATGCTACGATTGTTATAGTAAGTGGGGGTTCCGGTTTACCGGATTTGACCACACGCGAAAACGCAAAATCTGGGGTAGAATGCATAGAACAAACCTTCACCAACTTATACTCTAAAATATAGGGGCTAAAACGGCATTTCTGATTTTCAACTCACTTCCGAACAGTGACATGGATTTTCGTAAACATTAAACAAACGTTTTCGTTATTTAGCCTCTTCAACTGTTTTTCCTTACCATAAAACTTTCGTTTTTACTTTGCAATTGCTAAAAATAGCGATATTCAGCGTTTTTGAGCCATTCTAAATTTGCCGGGCCGGGCCGGGCCGGGCTACCCGGCACGAAATGTCAGCCGGGCCGGGCCGGGCCGGGCTGGAAATTTGAAAATCCGGGCCGGGCTGGGCCGCCAAAAAGGCGGCCCGCGCAGGTCTCTACTATATATAGAGAGAGTGAGTGCAATAAATGTTATTTTGTTTCAGTGATACCAGTAACTGATATGTATAAAAACTAGCAGGCAATCTACCCTCCAAAAGGTCTTGGGAAAAGCGGTGATGAAGTGCCTATCAATGAGCGGTCCACTGCTGATAGATGTTCTCTGCATGGCTATTTGTAATTATTCTATCTGCCTTTAATAGGCGTCTACTCTTGCTGGTAGAAGTTCAGTAGTCTCTTGTGATTTTGAGGAATGAGCCCGACACGAGTAAAGCAAATTACAATTGATCACGATACAGTTTAACCTCTAGTTGGTCAAGTTAATGCGCAAAAGTATACTTTCAACTTTCAACTTTATTCTCTCAACCCACACCAACAGCATGGCTTAAACGACGGGTTGGAGACTCAAATAAAGAACAGATGTACAATACATAACAGTCAATAAAACTACAGCACTGTTACCAAGTATGTTTGGACCACCGCGTTAATGGTTAAACAACGCCACCATCACTACCAAGTCAAACCAACATGTCTATATGTGTTGTGATCTTCCTCACTGCCAAATCCAAATACATCAGGGAATAACTGGACGCCTGCTGTCATTTTGTCTCGAGTCTTCACCCCGCTACCTTGATGAGGAGGCAGAAGACAATAGTGAGGAAGAGGAGTAACTCAATAATGATAAGTCTCCTTCAACGGAAAGCAACAATACCAGCCACAACTCAGATAATGAAAGAGCCAGTTGCACTCAGTTAATTCTTGGTTTGGGTTTGATCACTTCAGAGTCAGACTGAATTGATGAGAACTCTGAAGTTCATGCGTAATACCATTATGTAAACCACTAAATTTTTCCTTACTCACATACGGGTTAAGTGAGCAAAGTTTTGAAAATATGCGCGGCGCGAAATAGCAGCGATTACTTGACGAAAGAGGTGAATGACTTTGACGATAACGTTTTGAATTGAAGGGCTGTGGATAATTAGCTCAAGAAGCATTTAACAAGCACTTCCAGTCGCATTCAGCTCCACTGCTATATTTAAACAATTCGACATGATACCAGTAGCCAGACATGGGCAAAGGGAGGAGCTGAGGGTGAGTTGGCCCCCCAGGCTCTGACCTACCCCCCCCCTTAGCCGGCCGCTCCCCCCCTCAGGAATTTTTTGGAAGAATTTTGTATAAAAAATTATGATAAAAATATGCCTGGATTAGGTGTAAATGAGCTCAGAATAGGTTATTTTAACTTATTTTAATGAAAAAACACAGCGTCACAATATCAGTAGGCAAAAGCATAAGCAAACACATGTTTGAATGGACATAAACAATGCATCTTGTTCCGACATACAACCAGGAGCAATGTTTAAAACAGGCTGATGCATCTATTAAGATACAGTGCCTACTAGAACCTCTGATGCAATTCCTAACAAAGACGTATTCTCTTGCAACGATCAGCAGCAGTTTGAGACCTGGGTTCTACAGACCAGATGGCGTCAACCACTTTGGTCGCGAGTTTTTCTTTGCACACAAAGGCAAAGGGGCCAAGTTTTAGGCAGAAAATTGACAATATTTCCTGCAACTCATCATGAAGGAGCAGGGGAACTTTCACGCACTTCGGTTGACATACTGGGATGCACCACCAGCAGCAGCATTAAAACGAAGCAGAAGTACTTCGATGCCATTCCCGTTATGTCTGCAAGTAACAGGGCACAGATGAACGAGTGATGCCAAAAGAATCAAAACGCACCGAATGCGGTTGCCAGGCGCCGACTGGCGCTCTACGCACGTACAGTAGGCTGGCTGTCTGTCTCTAACTTGGTTTATGATAAATAACCTGGTGCCAGACACCTACTGGCGCTCTAGGCTGGCTGCCTCAAACTAGCTAACTAAACAAGCTAGCGCGACAGATGCTTATCTTGACTATCTGAATCTGGCTGGCAGTAGCCACAATGTCAGCAAAGTTGAGCGCTTTAACCGAATTGATTCTGGTCTTGTTGTTCTGCACTGCCGTGCGAGGATATACGGCGACATTCCAAGTAATTGGATGTCATTTCTGTTCAGCACTAATACCATAACAGAAAGTGCCGAAAACTCTGTGTCAGCAAACCATTGTGTTTCGAGGTATGTAATCGACACCTTACTTGACTGAACAGACAAAATGTTTCATAGATCTATGCCATAAACTTGAACTGTACACGGATCGGCGAACAATTTGCACTGAACTGTACTGTCCTCGGCATCCGAGCCAAGCTAGCTGCGATCAATGTGCACTAGAAAAGGGTTTGCAAGAAGCAGGTGGTTTGGCAGCAAATGCAATTCGTAATCCTACCGGTTCAACCGTTAACCCAATCAACGGAGCTGCTCTGACATCGACATGTGAAATGCTCGAATGCCCGGCTGTTCCTTCAACAGATCATACGGCTGGTTTTAAATGCCTTACATGCCTTCTACTCGTTAAAATACTCAAACAAGGTGACGGCAGTTTAGACATACCTGTGAAAAGAACGATTGAAAAAAGTTGTGCCAACTTCACAGTTCTGTCGACCTATTGCAAAGAACTTAGCAACACCGTTGTGGACAGACTAATTTACGGTCTAGAAGCCCGTAGAGGTACAGCTGAATTATGCAAATTGCTTTCATTCTGCTCATCTAGAGGCAATGCTTTTGAAGAAATGTTTGTTGACCTCTACAAAGTCCTCATAACCCCATCATACCTCCTCAGCAAAGAAACCGACAGGTTTAAAAATCCTACCATTCTTTTCCCAAAAACGCGAATAACAAAATTCGTTGACAATGTCATGCCTGACTTGGCAGTTTTGGACGGGGGATTTACGATGGCAAGTTTGAGAGCGTCTATGGAAACCGGTAAAGACATTTGGGAGAAAAGATGGAATATGCTGAGCTTTTGCGCACGTTGGGGACTAATTGCAAATGAAAGAGAATGCACAGTGTGTCAAGAGCGAATGTCCATTGCCAGGAGACAGACTACAGATGATAAATATCACGTAAAAGTTTTCAACAGTAATAAAATCTCTTTTTTTTTCTTTTCAGTGGAAATGCAACATATGTCCTGATACATATGTGACAGTAAGGAAAAATTCGATTTTTGAGTACGGTAATGTGCCGCCAAACAAAGTACTGGAGTCACTGTACATTTGGTCCCATCGCCCTGCAACGAAGATTGCACAAGTTCAGGAAGAGCTTGTGTCGCGAAGTGAGAAGGAAAAGGCTAAGGACTTTGTGCCGCTTGAGCTAAAGCAAATCAACAAAATGTGTCTCTCTTATAAAGTTTTATTGGAGCAAACAAACTAAACAGCCTCCGTCTTGGCCTCGTCTCGCGCTGGCCCGTCCTCACTGGCTTGCTGGCTCTTGTTCCTGGACCGGACCAGCCGCTCGCTCGCTCCTCTCTAGCCAACACTGACTTGCTCTGCTCCACGGCCAAATAGCAACTTTCCGGTTGCCACACAAACAAAAGGCAGAAATTACCGTATGAGAGCAAAGCAATATACTGTACAAGAGCACAAAATACAAGTGAAAAACCAGTAAATTAGCTAAGACGAGACAAGGCAAATACGCAACTAGAATATACTAAAATCAAATCACTACAGATTTGACACTCCCAACAAGAGCAAAAACAAAAACAGAAAGCTGCTGTAGCTTCGCTACCAGGTGGTCTCTTGGCTGCTAAACCAAACCACAGACACACAAACTGAAAAGTGGTCTGAAACAGAGAACACTTCTAATTAGCTACACGCAGTTGGGAAAAGCCCTGTACATATATAACCGTGTAATCTTAGGCAGAAAAAACCCTCCCTCGCTGCTCTCTACAGCTCGAAAGGAAAGGGAAAAACTGCACATAAATGAGGTAGTCAGCACAGGACTTCGTTCTAAAACAGGTTAGCTACAGTAGATCCTTGAGCGAGATTCTAAATGAGATTCTGAGAGGCAACAGTAAAGCAGAAGGTTCAACTGATAAAAAGCACTCATTCTTTTGAACCCTCCCTGTAAAAGAGAGACGCCTGGCACTAGACACGAATTTAGGCACAAAAGTACGTGAGACAAAATATATGCTCTCTAATGCTGTAGGTTGGCCGCACTAAAACGGGCCACTAAATAAAGGCACAGACACAGTGAACGTAGGTACTTGGAAAACCGAACAAATACCGTCCGGCGATGGCCACAAACCAGCTCCATGCCCAAACTAACAAACTCGACGCGAACCCAGCTTGGCACTATCTGGCCTAGGTCGGTCTCTTGCACTGCACTAGCTGCCTCTAAACGTGCACAGAGCCACAAAACTACGAGACTGACTGGGCCGCCGTTTGATTAGAAAAGGCCGAACGCTGCAAACCAGTTTTGCTAGGGCTGGATGCACTAAACTAAAAGAGCAAGGTAGGGCAACGCTTTACAGACTAGACACTGGACTGGCCTGCTAACTGCGCTTTTCTACGGGTGCCAAAACCGAAATAGCCTTTGAAAAACTGAACGCCAATGTTTTTGACAAAACTGCAATCCACCAGCCAAAAACCAGGTAAAATGGCCACCGTCTCGGCCGTAAAAGACACAAAAGCAACCTAGACTGAGCTGCAGAGACACAAAAAAGTGAGCGCGTAGGCTCTAAACTTGGCTCCAGTGAGCACAAGAGTACCAATTCAACTAGAGTGGCAAACAAAGGTCTCGGGCAAACGCCTCAAAAGGCAGCTCTGTCGTAGGCGCAGAGACAATCATCGGCTGACGACAGCCTCAATGGCCGCGGACTGAACTACAGCCGCAAACAAGCACGATCAAAGGCAAAAGATCGGCAAAAACCTGGCGTGGTGAACGTTTTTAGCAGAAAAGGCGTCTCGACAATTTCGTGTCATAAACTACGAAAGGTGCGAAACCAGTAGTACAGATACTGTAGCTAGGTTTTGGAAAAAGCGGCACACCGAAAAGTTAGACAGCCAAAGAGCAAGCGTGTGGGTTTTTAGCGAAATCCAGACACAACGCAAACTAGCGACCTAGTGCCTATGCACTGAAGCCTGACAGGAAGGTCTGCTAAAAGCCTGCTGACTTACAGAAGGCCTAAAATGGCGTCAGACACCCTCCCAACAGGGACAAACATGCCTGACACCCGAAGCTCACCTCCTGGAGGAGAGCAACCAACCTGCCATTGAAAGAGCGTTTGGTGCTGGCGAAACGACACGAACCCCACATCGCTGCCCATCAGGCGCAGGTGATTCGGAAGAGCTTTTTGCTGGGCACCATGTCGCGAAGTGAGAGAGAAAAGACTAAGGACTTTGGACTTACTGCTAGCATCGAAAACCACCCGAATTTTTGTGGTTTCACTGCTTGGTTTGATCACGCAGTGATGCGGTACATAGTAAACCGGACCGCTGTGCCGTTCAGGTTCCTTTACCTCTTCGATTATACCTAACTGTTCGTACTCTCGAAAGATCTGGTCGTATTTTCGTAACAAGTCCGGATTACTATTCAGCCGCTTCAACAGCGCGCGCAGTCGGTGCAAGGACAGGTAGTAATTATCGGGTATCGTCAATTCGGGGCACCGTAGCGGATACCGAACTTGATACCTCTGCTCGTCCTCCATGTACACAATGCTACGTTCGAACTCATCTTGAACTCTGTCATCTTCCGTTCGATGACCGTTTTCGGCAATACCCATAGCGTCTAGTTCCCAAAGCCTTTTCAGACTGTTCTCAAGTACGTTGTGTTCTGACGAAAGCACAGCATTTACGTGACACGTACTACCTTGCTGCTCTGAACTTAGCGCAGAAGCACTCCCAGACAACAAATAACCTAGCGTAGAACTGACTAAGCTAAGGTTTTGACCGACCTCAACAAGCGGGTTCATTTGCACTATCTGGAAAAGATATTCTGCACCAAGCAAAATGTCAATGTCACAACGACCCTTACTGCTGACACCGAGTGGGTCAGCTAACACAAGCGTTTTGAGCTGAGGGTACCGATTCACATCTAAGTTCGAACCTCGCAACGGTTGTGTAATATTGTCGCAGGTAACGGCCGAGACGAGTTTAACAGTTTGGTCTTTTTGTTCAATACCAAACTGCACCTTGTGCGTTTTGAGCAAATACGGTTTCTGTGCAAATCCCGAGACCAAGAACTCTTCCTTTTCCAGAGTTCTTAGCCCCAAACTTCTGCTAAGTTCTGCACGTATAAACGTACGTTGACTGCCCGAATCCAGGAGCAGCCTTGCGTTGGCCCACTTCTGGGTCTCGGGGTTGCACACCCGCACCTTCGCCGTTAACAACAATGCGTTTCCGCCTTCCTGATTGACAGTGCAAATGGAAGATGTCGGAACCTCGGCATTATTGTTAAACTCTGACTCGTCCTCAGTCTCAGGCTCAGTAGCCACCATCACCCTTGACGGAGTGAACCTTGCCTTTGCTTCAGGTTTCGTTTTCGTTTCGCTAGACTTATTTCCAAATTTCTGGGGGCACAGAGACCGATGGTGATTTGTATTGGTGCAATAAATGCATTTACGTCTCAAGTTTGGGCAGTCTCTGACGGAGTTGTTATCGAGTTGTTGGTTCTGTTGAGCGAGATAAAATGTTGATCGCCATCTAGCCTGACTGGTGGAGAGTAAAGGAGGTTGGAAGTGGAGGTAGTTTCGTTAATAGTGCGTCGTCGCATTACACAACTTATCTCTTTAATGGCTAAAGTTTAGGCAGTCTGAGCTAATAGGCCGACAAGGAAGGAACAAGCGCAATCTCTCGCCCAAGCGCACTCTCTCGCCCGCTCAAGTGTGTTGTTTTTTGTCTGCAGAAGAGAATTTTGTCAATCAAGATCATCATAATTGTTAATAATAGCTTACTATTATGGATATCATAATCAAATCGTAAATGAATCCTAAGTTTCGATGTCCTGGTCCTTCGGTTCCTTCGATTAAGTGTTGCCTGTAACAACGAGTAAGCTACTATACTAGTAAAAGAAAGAATTGGTAGTTTACCGGGACTGGGTACATATGGCTTGTGTCCTCCATCACGGCCGTGACCCATGGATGGTCGCTGTCCGCGGCCACGTAAATATGCCATCCATTGACCCGACCGGGACCGTACCATCGGCTTGACCTTGGCTGTACATACTTCCTGCGTCTGGACATCATCGTTTGTCTGAGTTGTGGCATCGTTGGTCTGGGCTTATTGGTGCTCCGTTAAGCTTGCACAGAAAAGGACACTGAAACAAAATTGGAAGGCAGTAGGCCTGCGTACAGACTCATAGATCGTCTTACAACATCAGGGATAAACAGCAATCCATCTGTACATTCGATGGAAGGTGGGAATGCACCTACATAAAGCTCTTGAGTATGATAGCTAATATCCTTACTACAAAATTTAGTTCCTTACTACATGTTGAACAATGTTCTTTTCTTTGGACATGCATATTATGAACGCAAAAACCATGTGTTCGATCATAAATGTGGTACAGCTTGACTTTCTTCATACTTATAGCTAGAGCTGCCTTAGCTAACAGCCAAAGGAAGGATCTAAGTGCTGCTCTGCTCAACCCTCAATGGATATTACCCTTATGTACACAGAATTGAATGTAATACATTTTGTAAGTGGTCTTCCAGTTAACGGTGTAGCTAAAATCATCGCAGTACACTGAAGCAATAATTGCTTGACTGTCATTATTATAGCTAGCAGAGTAGAATAACACAATCTAGCAGGGCTCGGTTTGCTTATATACATTATATCAGGCGTGGATGAATTGCGCCAGCACTACTAGTTTGCGTATGTACGTACGTAAATAGTTGAGTCGAGATGACTAGTTTCACAGCCGCCATCCCACAGCGGCCAGGATCAATAATGTTTACTTTAGTCTGTTCAGTTCACGTGCTCTTACTCAGGCGTGTTCAAATCTTGCATGGCATTGCTTAAAGAGAAAACAAATAACAAGAGAGTAACAGAGTCTAAGCAGTCTCTGTAAATATCCGTTGTAGTGCACAATGCTAATTGAAGCTTACTTCTTGTAAGTACCAAGTAAGCAGTGGTAGACATTACATCCATTGCCCAACTGATGCATAGTTAATTTAAAGGTGAAATACGAGTTTATGCGCTGTGCGATTCTGAGACTGGAGTTGTGTGCAATTTCCTTGTTGATGTCAGGCGCAGGCAAGAGATACAATGAGCTAAAGGCGGTTGTAGCAACTGTGGCAGCGCTACTCTTCACCGAACAGCTTGGCGGAGGCACAGTTTATTTGAAGAGTCAGTGCATTGTCACCGATTCATACTATGCAAGCAGGAAAAGTAAGCAAGGCTAATGATATTAATATTATCTTAAACTGATAGACGAGTCCGATGATCGCGGAATGGTTACTGAAAAGAGATACCTACATTCGTTGACGGTAACCCACAACCGCCGGCCGTCACATGGTGTGGGAGTGCTGCCAAAAAATGCGCTGATTCCTAGTCTGATGAAAGAGAGCATAGCCACAGACCAAGGAGACACCAAACGCAAAATACAAAGAGGTAGGTTAATTGTGTGTACGGCTGGAATTCATTTATGATGAATTCATACATGTAGTTGCTCACAGATGTTGTAGATCACATCTTTGCTATAGGCGAGTCCAAACAGTTGTGGGCGTCCATTAGCACTCCGCGTTCTGTCTGTGCAATGGTCCAGTACCTCGGCCTATCCACATGGCTGGACGACAAGCTCGTTATGTATTTGCACTCCATTCCCGACCTCCGTGACACAATGACCGTGATTACTCGAAAGGTGAAACAGAAAACAGGAGATTACAAAAACACTATTCTCTGTGGTGGCTACACCGCTTACTAGTTAATTAGAAAACGTTACAGGACTGGAACTGTCTATAATAGTGGATGAGCTATTTATTTTATCTACAGAAACCAGAAAATAGCTATGTAATAGACAGTTAAAATAAACGATTGAAAATAAACATTATAGAGTGAAGTGATAACCAATATATTGCATACTAGACCGGGGCAAACCCAATTCGGCCAAGAATTGAGCTCAGAGAAGCTTTCAAATTTTTCCATTCAGGTGAGCTGAACGGAAAAATAGTTTGCTGCTACTGGTATTGTTCTGCAGTTTTTTTTCGGCTGTCGCTCCTTATAATATTTTCAGGCTTAGATTGTTGTTGTGCTTGGCTTTGCCATGACTGTTTCATTGGCGAGAGGTCTTGCGCTGTTGAGAGTGCATAAACGGCTTTATGTTTATGACAGCAACAGAGATTATGTTAGAATTTTCGGTGAATTTATGCTTTAGATTCTTGAGCCCACCTCCAACTACCGGAGATACAGAACCCGAGTACACTAATTGGCATTTAGGATTTGGGAGACAAAAACAAAAATAGAATCAGCAGGCAAACAAGCGCATTTAGCATAAGAAACCTGAATTATTATCAGACAAACTTCAGTTTAGACTCTATTGTGTGAAACATGTGGGTTAGATTCGAGAAATCTGCCTAGTTCGCCGGCCGGCCGGCCGAATAATATGTTGTTCCTCAGACAATACCGTTGTATCGAGCAACGGTCGTTACAATGTATCTCTATGTGTGAAGCTGCGTGTAACGAGATTATGTAAACAAAAACGTGTGTCTAAAGTAAAATTGTGCCATTACTCTGTCGACTGCGCAGGGGACAACTGATGGACTACCGCGTGTACCCGCAGTACCAGAGAGGTGACCGACCACGACAGCTGGAAATGGTCTGCCAGGTATGGTACATCTGTTGTTTTCATTTAGTTTGTAGTTAGAGTTAATTTGTAGTCTCATGTGGTCTTTTTAGTTTATAGTTAATGTTAATTTGTGATCTTGTTTCCTTTGGGAACCGATGTCGCCGGAGGCGCGCCAGACATTCAAATCAATACCGACCTATTATTACCGTCATATTACTTCCATCCAGGAACTGCGCCAGATCGTGGAAGCGGTGATTGGGCCCGCTGACTTTTCTAACTTTATGACTCTGTTGCCATTCTAATTTGATGATTAGAATTGGTATGTATGTATGTATGTTTTGGTGCTGTTAATCTGTTTGGAATTAGAATTGATAAATAACAAAAAACATGCGTTACATATAACTAGTTAGGCGTGTGTAACGATCGCGAATCAGGCGAAACAGAGGCGTTCACCACCGATGGTGTTAGATCAACGGTTAGAGATTTGTTGTCCCTGTAAGCAAATAGAACACAATGAAATAAATGAAACTGAAAAAGTTCTATGGTAAAAAAAAGAGAGTCCAGAACCCAAACTTTTGAGCCAGCCTAAACTGTCAAAACAATCTACAGGGTTTTCGTTGGCAAGAGTTTGAATAAAAGTGTGGAAATTTGGTTGAACTAAATCAAGTTCTGAGTAATTATGCAAAAGATCTGCCCACAGGGGGTCCTGTGCTAGAGTCTGAGCCTGATCACATAAAATTAGGGCTTGCTTAGCACGGGTTAAGGCTACTTTCAAGCGATTGGGGGAGGCTAAAAAACCCACTCCTGATTCATCATCGTCATGATTAGCTCTACCGCAGCTAACAATTGCTATTGGTATTTCGGCGCCATGTGCCACATGGACTACAGAAACGCGAGCGGCGGCCTCACGGCCAATGGTATCGGACAATGCTTGGGCGATGGCTGTTCGTTGTGCACTACAGAAAGTGTAAATGGAAGGCTGTAAATTAGACATGCGTGTGTTGCAGCTATATTATTTGTAAAATACAGACATATATTTCCATTACACTTGAAGCCTATTAAATAGAGAATTATAGGTTACAGGCACCTTCAAACACTCGGCCAAATAGGGCATTACATGTAGGGCACCTTTGTTGTTGCAAAGAACAATCGGCTTGCACTATGTCAGATGGCTGTGTGGTTGTCACTTCCGGGTGACATGTTCAACACCAACCTCCCTCATGTACACACGCCAAGCGCACTCGTCTCTGGCGAGCTGCGTATTTTGCATGTTTCGCTGTATATTCTGTATTCTACTCGAGATTTGTCCCACAACTTGTTGCAGTTGTTCGGTCTGCTGTCTGGTTTGCTAATTCTCAAAGCGTAATCCACCGTCAACAGTCTGTTTTTCAGAAGTTGATGCGCTTTCTGCTGCCGCGAAAGCGATAGCTCTGGTGACTGAAATTCGGGTTCAAATTTATCCGTTTGTTTTGGTAGACCAGGTTGGTCCGTTCCAACTCCAGATAGTCGTTTAACAGTACTTTAAATTAGTGAAAATGCGTTGGGCCCGATTTATGTTTAACTGGATACCTGTCCGCACGATCGCATGCTTTCCTGTTTGCAGAGTCAGTTTAAGAGTTTAAGAGAGATTCGATCGACTCTCCGCCCTTATCCCTATGTCAAGTTGAAAATCGAACTTTTGCGTAGAGACCTGTGCGTTGGTGTATTAAGAGGCATTCATGAGTTATGTTAAACCTGCAAAGGGTTTATGGATTTGACGCTCCATTCCCGAGATACAAGCCGCCAAAAATCGGCCCGCTTAACTATGGGACCAAAATTCTCAACTCGAATTTCTTTCGTACCAATAAGAGTTGGGACTAAAAAATTGGGGATTTTAGGTACTTTTTGAGTAGTTTAAGAATTTTTGGTCCAAAATTATTTTTGAGTAAAAATGTTTTTTTGCGACCACTTTGGCTGGCCCTAGCTCGTCTGGAACCCCCCTACACAGTTTTTTTTTATTTCAGAATTTTGTAGCGCTATCAATTTGCCAGACTTTGGTGTAAAGCATTTTGGGCTGCGACCCGACATTCGTGAGATATTCGGCTCCGAATGGCCAAAACCGTGCAGAATTTGCTAGTTTTGCAGTACACAAAGCTACGATGCCGGATTACTTTCATTGTAATAAGAGTTGGGACTAAAAAATTTGGGATTTTAGGTAACTTTTTGAGTAGATTAAGAATTTTTGGTCCAAAATTATTTTTGAGTAAAAAATTTTTTTGCGACCACTTTGGCCGGCCCTAGCTCGTCTGGAACCCCCATACACAGTTTTTTTTATTTCAGAATTTTGTAGCGCTATCAATTTGCCAGACTTTGGTGTAAAGCATTTTGGGCTGCGACCCGACATTCGTGAGATATTCGCCTCCGAATGGCCAAAACCGTGCAGAATTTGCTAGTTTTGCAGTACACAAAGCTACGATGCCGGATTACTTTCATTGTAATAAGAGTTGGGACTAAAAAATTGGGGATTCTAGGTAACTTTTTGAGTAGATTAAGAATTTTTGGTCCAAAATTATTTTTGAGTAAAAAATTTTTTTGCGACCACCTTTGGCCGGCCCTAGCTCGTCTGGAACCCCCATACACAGTGTTTTTATTTCAGAATTTTGTAGCGCTATCAATTTGCCAGACTTTGGTGTAAAGCATTTTGGGCTGCGACCCGACATTCGTGAGATATTCGCCTCCGAATGGCCAAAACCGTCCACAATTTGCTAGTTTTGCAGTACGGTTTTGGCCATTCGGAAGCGAATATCTCACGAATGTCGGGTCGCAGCCCAAAATGCACCAAAGTCTGGCAAATTGATAGCGCTACAAAATTCTGAAATAAAAAAACTGTGTAGGGGGGTTCCAGACGAGCTAGGGCCGGCCAAAGGTGGTCGCAAAAAAAATTTTTACTCAAAAATAATTTTGGACCAAAAATTCTTAAACTACTCAAAAAGTTACCTAAAATCCCCAATTTTTTAGTCCCAACTCTTATTATAATGAAAGTAATCCGCCATCGTAGCTTTGTGTACTGCAAAACTAGCAAATTCTGCACGGTTTTGGCCATTCTGAGGCGAATATCTCACGAATGTCGGGTCGCAGCCCAAAATGCTTTACACCAAAGTCTGGCAAATTGATAGCGCTACAAAATTCTGAAATAAAAAAAACTGTGTAGGGGGGTTCCAGACGAGCTAGGGCCGGCCAAAGGTGGTCGCAAAAAAATTTTTACTCAAAAATAATTTTGGACCAAAAATTCTTAAACTACTCAAAAAGTTACCTAAAATCCCCACTTTTTTAGTCCCAACTCTTATTGGTACAAAAGAAATTCGAGTTGAGAATTTTGGTCCCATAGTTAAGCGGGCCGATTTTTGGCGGCTTGTATCTCGGGAATGGAGCGTCAAATCCATAAACCCTTTGCATGAATGCCTATTAGTGCACCAACGCACAGCTCTCTACGCGAAAGTTCGATTTTCAACTTGACATACCAAGGGTCGATCAAATCAGAGACTGACTCTTAATGTACCCGAGTTCCTAGTGGCTGTGTTGAAATCTTATTTTTCTGATCGTACACAGTGTGTTCGTGTTGGTGTCTGTTTTTGACTGATTTTAATGTATTTTTCGAGTAAATTTTGTGATTTAGTGGCTCAGCGGACAGAACAGAGCTGTTGAACGGCCAAGGATTTTTCGACATTCGTTTATAATCAAATTAGCATAAGAGCAAAGAAGAAACGACTAATTCCCGGGTTCAACCAAGTCAAATTGATTACTGACTTCATAGTTGCTCAGGTCAAGTCAAGTCATTTATGCCATTAAAACTCTACACCAGCCAAAGCCAGTAAATGAGTGGCAACAAAAAGTACAGTATGTACACGTAAAAAAAAACTTTGCTCTCTTTCTTGCAACGACTGCCAAACTGTGGACTGCAGGTTTCAAACTGTCCTTTGTGATGATCAATTGGTTGAGGGACCAGAAAGTAGAGAGCAAATTGAGGAGCCATACGCTGAATCTGAGGTGGCAATCAACTGGAATCACCAATTTGTAGTTTGCTGAGAGAACTCGCTAATCCATTGTAATAGTAGAGTCCATCCGGACGTTTCAAGCTGGCTGTGTCGATGGCGCAAGTGTTAGTGTATGATGACTACATGTGGAGCCGACTCTTATTACTCCATTGACTAGTACTTGCATACACGGTAAAACTGCATTAATGACTGTATAGCGAAAATCGGTTGTCAATCAAGCCAGACTCAAAACGGCAAGTTAGGAAATCCTCCAAATATGGCAAACATTTACCCAAACGAAATTATGCTATTGAGGTTTCTACAGGCTATAGGCGGTGGGGGTTTTTGCCCGCTGCACATAGCCGAAAAAAATTTTTTACTAGAATTGGAAAACCAACACGTTTGTCTTATGCAGTTTTATGGCTGATTTCAAAAATGTGCTCAGATTTCCAATCGACTGCTAAAAAAATTTGTTGCCAGAAAATCGGAAGGGCGGTCGGAAAAATCGTCTCAGGAGGGAAGTCCCCATCCTGGGGGCCTGGCCTAAGGGGCAGACCCCCCTGTTACATGTATGGTACTCAATCCAAATATTAGGCTGATAGCATTGTCTCTTAGCCCTTTCTCTTAGCTTCATATTATGAAAGATAACTGGGGAGCTAGGCATACTGTACGCATTTTACGGACAGCTAGACTCGTTTGTGTTACTCTATGTAAGTGTGCCCAATAAAAGTAGGCAAAAGATGCGTAAATGAATTTCGTTACTGATTGCGTAAAATCACTTGTTTACATAAATGGATCACACAGTTCTAGTGACTGTTGTCCTGGTGCCAGCAGGCTAGTTTTCAAGAAGTTGGTTAATAAACGGCGGTTGCAGTGGCGGCTTCGGCAAGTTGGAAGGTCAAGTAGTGAGATGGTAGAATCGATGATGGCGGTATATGAAAGTGGCTTCATCTAAATGCTGTATTGGCATGTAAGGAATACTAGCAAACGCTTTTAGAATATTTTAGAATTTTTTTTGAGGAAGTAAATTTTTATTGCTCCTAAAAGGCAACCAGTGTTCAGTTCAAAAATAAACCACCGTCTTAGAAAACACGAAAATGTAAAGGGAAGAGTCAATCGGAAAAACAGAATAGAAATATACAAAGAAACTCTACTACTATTGGAGTGGTACCGTACACACTACACAATTTCCAAACAATCACCCAAAATAGAACCGTTACGCATAGAAGTAAACAACAGGGATTTTAAATGAAACCGTTGCGGTGTTAAAACCGTGAAGTGACATAAAATAAAATGCAACAGAACATCTGTCTGTCGTTCTGCGATTTTTTTGAATTTAGACTTTTAGAATCTTAAACCGTGTAGTACGTTTGTTTTTGGATTCGATTTTAATCAGTTATGCTGTGACTTTTGTTGTGATGCGGCATAAGCGGCCATGACTAATTCTGTTGTTGGTGTCAGTCAGTCACGACATGACTGTTATTCAACAATAAAGTTCAGTTTGCATTTTCGTAAGAGTACATCTTTAACCAAACACGCATTGCTATAAAACTAAACTGGATCAAAATCAAATATACAGCGCGTTAATATACTCCTTGACAGAAACATTTTGCTTAAAAGCGCCGTATAAGCGACCTGCAACTTGACTTGAGATACACTGTTCGATTACCCGATTTTCAAAGAAATGTATTTTGGCGTTTATTTTGTGCGTTATTAAGTCTACTGTACAGTCTCAAGCCGTGGATTTCCATTCTGTTCAGTGGAAACACAAGCCTCGATTTCTATAAAGTGCATATTTACTGTATAAACTGCCTCAAGTGATTTATATTATTAATTTAATGAAAAATTAACAAAAACGTGGTGACTACCCCAAACACAGAAATCCAGGCTTTGTCCATGCCAGAAATCATGCATATATGCGTCCAACCGTAATCTGTGAGATGACCCAACTTGCCGTCCTAAGCTGACTTTCTCAAAAAAATTGTTGATAATGGCCTATAACGTTTTTTTAAATCACAAGTAAGCGGTGTAGCCACTGTATAGATTACTGTGCAAAGCTTAGTTTTAGGACAGGTGAAAAGGACAGGCATTAGTCTGCTGCACTGTAAACAATTGTGTAATTTCCTTATGTAAACTGATCAGAAATTGCTTCCGCCACATTTTCTAATGCACAAATATAACAAAAGCAACTGAAATAACTTTTATTCGCATCGCGCTCATTCCTCAAAACCACAGGAGACCATAAAGTTTCTTTGAGCCCGAGTAGACGCCTATTAAAGGCAGATCCACGCAGAGGACTTCTAACAGAACTCGACTATTCTTTATCATCATGCATAGTGACACTTCATGAGCTGTGTCCTCGAGACTTTTTGGAGAGTAGACAGCCTGCAAACCGGTTTATGACAGACGTTTGGTAGCATTGAAACAACTGCTGCTTGGTGTGTCGTTATCTAAAGCTTCTGTCACAACAGGCACTTCTTGCCGATTACTGTCAATGCCAAGAGATGATATACGTTCCACCCTTATTTTTTACTTTTTATCTTTATTTCATTTTCTACTTTTCATTTTTATTTTTCGTTTATTTATTTTTACCTAATTTTCTACTTTTATTTTACTTCCTACTTTTAATTTTCTGTTCACCTATTATATCTTAGTATGGCAAGCCTAAAAAGAACAGACAATTTGTATAAAAAGGAAACTAGCCTATTTCGTCCGTAAGACTTGGGTCGAGAATTCCTTCGAATTTCTTCCTGCCCTGTCCGTTCGTAATTTTCTCCAACAGGTCCTGTTCGCGTCTCGGCATACGATATGGCTCGCAGTACTCTTTTCCTGAATAGAGAAAAACAGTACGTAACCACAACCACAGTGGTTTCTAACAGACAAACAAACAAACAAACTGGTTTATAATAGCATTGAAACAACTGCTGCTTGGTGTGTCGTTATCTAAAGCTTCTGTCGCAACACGCACTTCTTGCCAATTACTGTCAATGCCAAGAAATGATATACAGGGTGGGCCATTTATCTATTCCCTGTTTCATTAGGACATAACTTTTTCCTACACAGACCGATTTTGCTGAAATTTTGTATAGATACGCCCTGATACTTCAAGTTTTTACTGTTAAAATTTTAGCGCGTTCTGACATGAAATGTCTGAATAACAGTAAACTTTTCAAAAGTTCGTTATTGCACTGTGAATTATACTCGTAGTACAGAACGAGGCTGGCGATTTGTTTCTTTCTGCCTTCTGATGACAATTTTTGCATCGATGCTTTAGACTGACATTCCAGAACTGAAACAGCGCATCAGGATGGCTTTTGAACAGATTACGGTCGGGATGTGGCAGAAGACTATGCTGGAGTACCGACTGAGGCTGGAGAAAGTGATCGAAAAAAGTGGCGGCCACGTGGAGACGCATAACTAGCGACCAGAGTGAAGGATTAATTTTTTATTTTAACTGTAAAAATTTGAAGTAAGTTTACTTTAAAAACGCATTCTAAACAAAAGAATGAGAGCCTATTGAACAAACACACAGCTATGCGTTAGAAATCACAGAAAACCTAGTGTAACATAACGCCTGTTTAGTTAAGTTCAACCATGGAAAATAAAAAGACCCAAATTTTGGCACTAAAAATTCAAGTAGAGTAACATTGATGGCGCACCTGATGCAGAAATTGATGGCGAATCGAATGATGTAGAAAATTTTGAAGTGCGCCTCTCGGTTAATGAGTTATGCGCCGAAAATTGTTGATCTACAGTTGACCACCTTCTGTGAGTGTGTACCATAAAATGCAAAATAGCGAAAAAGGGGTACATTCCGATTTTCAAATTAATGGGTTAATTCGATGCTAAATACAGTTAGTTTTCTAAACAGCAAATAAAGATCTGTGGCATCGCACGTATAAGCCACAAAAAATCAAACCCCAAGCTAATGATTGCTAATATCAACTAAGGAAAATAAGTAAGATCCAACTTTTTCACTAAACGTTCAAGTAGAGTCTAACAGTAACAGTGCGGCTGATGCAAAATTTGATGACGAATCGAATCGTGCATTCGATTTTGATGTGCGCCTCTCGGTTCATGAGTTATGGCCGAAAAGCGTTGACCAACAGCTGGTGGATTTGTGTGAGTGGGCACCTTAAGAGTCAGTTCGCGAGAGATTCGACCCTGCTATGTGCAAATCGAAAAATCGGCCATCGCTAAAACTTAGCTCTGGGGTCTCTAGTTTGGGGAAGTTGTACCTAACGATGACTTATGCTAAACTTGAAGAGCACAGCCTCCTGCGTGTCCTTGTTCGCCAGAGGCAGGCCTCGGAAGTAGGCTCACCAGCAAGCAAAACCGGCCTCTTGAGGTGTCATGTTTGACTGAGCATAACTTGCGATTCCGGTCAGCTAGAACCTTGTAATTCATGGCAATCGAATCGCCATGTCATGGGCTTTCTTTTGACATGGAACACGAGCTTTTTTCTTGCTTCGTTCGGTCCCCACGTCACGAAATTTGGAAAAAATCTCGAAAATTCGGCATGGTGAAATTTACTAAATTGGATTTTTCTCGAAAACAAAAAACCGAACCCCCTGGGAGATTGCTTTATTTTAAAGCACCGCAAATTGCGCTTCTAACGGTGTATAGAAGTCGCCAAAATGTGTTTCCGTGCAAGTTAAATCGCCGCTCAAAGGTCAATGACAACCAAAAATTGGCATGTTTGGCGTTGTTTATGTATGTATGTATGTATGTATGTATGTATGAATGTATGTATGAATGTATGTATGTATGTGATGTGTCCACTACTGTAGTACGTGAATACATGATATGCATCCTGTTGTAATGATCTTCTTGTGTGGTGTTTATATATAGAGCTGTTGTGTTGTGTTTGTTAGCCCCTTTGCTATAACCTGTCTAACCCGAGTAAAGTCTAATCTACTTGGAGTCTACATATACTACGCAAGATAGATCAACTGGCGACGCAGGTGGGATTCGAACCCACCTGCGTCGCCAGTTGATCTATCTTGCGTAGTACTAGATACTTCAACATAGACATTCACGAAGAGAGCAGCCTGCTGACTACAACGATTACGCCCAAAGGTCTCTACGCATACAAGAAGTTGCCAATGGGGTTGAAAGATTCAGCAGCTGTCTTTCAGAAGCTAGTAGCAGAAACACTAGCAGGAGTGCCTGGCTGTGAACCATACATCGATGACATTCTCATCTACGGCACGTCCAAAGAAGAGCACAATTCACGACTTAAGCAGGTGCTGCAACGACTAAATGACAAAAATCTGCGGTTGAACCTCGACAAGTGCGTGATTAGTGTGCCATCAGTGACATTCCTGGGTCACATTATCTCAGAAGGCAAAATCAGCCCAGATCCAAAGAACCTAGAGTCGATCAAAGAGATGGCTGTGCCTGCCAATGTGAAGGAGGTGCAAAGTTTTTTGGGACTACTCAACTACTACGCTGATTTCTTGCCAAAGTTCGCAGATATTGCAGAGCCATTGAGAGAGCTCACTCGAGCGAACGCAAAGTTTCACTGGAGTCCAAAGCAGCAGAGCGCATTTGAGAAGATGAAGACTATTGTCTGTGAGGATCTAAAGCTCAGCATCTTCGACCCCCAGTATGCAACATTCCTGTCTACTGATGCATCAGAAGTTGGTATTGGAGGGGTTCTATCTCAAGTGCAGCATGGTCAAGAAGTACCAATCGCTTTTGGTCACCACACATTGAGTCCAAGAGAACGAAACTGGGCTGCCAATGAGCGCGAAGCCTATGCAGCCATGTTTTTCTGCGAATATTGGGCCAAGTTTCTGCTAGGACGTCCATTCACCTTGCGTACAGATCATCAAGCTCTCACCTCACTGCTTTTCAAGTGCAAAGATGCACGAAAATCGTCCAAGTTCTCGCGTTGGCATGATCGCTTGTCTGAATTCAATTTCACAGTGGAATACAGACCTGGAAAAGACAACTTAGTGCCAGACGCACTTTCAAGACTGGTGGACAAGACAACCCCTGCAGTGAAGGTGGTGATCAGCTGCATCAACCAGGATGGTTTCTCATTCAAGAGATTTGAAGCAGCAACGAGAAAAGATGTTGTGTTGCAACAAGTGCATAAGTTCATACAGCATGGATGGCCAAACAAGAGCAAAGTTCGACCAGACATCAAACCATTCTACTCACTCAAAGATGAGCTATCTACAGAAGGTGGCTGCATAGTGAGAGGAGATTCATGTCAGATTCTGGTGCCAACTGCTCTGCGACGTCAGCTGTTAGAATGTGCGCACAAAGGTCACCCTGGAATTGTTCGTTTCAAGCGAAAACTCAGAGAGACGTACTGGTGGCCTGGCTTTAGCAAAGAAGCTGAGCATTTCGTGCAACACTGTGCGGCATGTCAGGATTCGGCCAAATCAAACCCCAGGATGGCAATGCCAAAGATGCATCTACATGTGCCAAACAAGCCATGGGAAGAAGTCTCAATTGACATTACTGGGCCGTTCGCTGATGCACCTATGCAAGCCAAATACATTGTGGTGCTGCTCGATAACTACTCAAAGTTTCCGGAAATACTGTGCACCAGCACCACCACTTCAAACACAATCGTTAATTGGTTGCAGGAGTTGTTTTCGCGCTATGGTTGTCCATCGAGACTGGTTTCTGACAACGGAACGCAGTTCACCAGTTCATGGTTCAAGGCTTTTCTACAACAGTGCGACATTGAGCATCAGCTCATACCTGTCTACACTCCTCAACAAAACGCCTTTGTGGAAACGTTCAATAGATACCTGAAGCATGGTTTACAGGCGTACTCGAGCAGCTCACAACCTTGGAAACAAAAGCTCAATGAACTACTTTCTCACTTTCGAGCTACATCTCCAGACCAGAACGCGCCTAAGAGTCCAGCCGAATTATTTCTGGGACACCGAATCAGGTTGCCATATGAAGTGGTCAGGAATCGACTGAAAAGGGAGGAGAAGAGAGAGAATTGGAAAGCTGAAGTACAAGCCAGCAATGTTGAGCCAAAAGAGAACAGAAATCGAGGACCATACAGAGTAGGTCAGAAGGTTCGCGTCAAACGCCCACACACTCTGAAGGGCCAAAGCCCCTGGTCAAAACCGTTGAAAGTGGTCGAAGTGAAAGGTAACTGGTCATACCGATTGTCTGATGGCCAGACCTGGAATGCGCGACGCATGCGCCGATACAACGAAGATCAATCAAAGCTTCAGGAAGTCGAGTATCTGGTTAGCAGAGAACCGCATGTCAAGCAGCAGTGGACAAGATTACAGGAGAAAGCCGAGCTGCGACGCTCCCCTCGGAAAAACAAAGGTCAACCGCCTCCAAGACTCTCATATTGAAGATGAACATAGTAGCTTCATTCTTAGGAAGGAGAGTGGTTGATGTGTCCACTACTGTAGTACGTGAATACATGATATGCATCCTGTTGTAATGATCTTCTTGTGTGGTGTTTATATATAGAGCTGTTGTGTTGTGTTTGTTAGCCCCTTTGCTATAACCTGTCTAACCCGAGTAAAGTCTAATCTACTTGGAGTCTACATATACTACGCAAGATAGATCAGTATGCATGTATGCATGTATGCATGTATGTATGTATGTATGTATGTATGTATGTATGTATGTATGTATGTATGTATGTATGTATGTATGTATGTATGTGTGTATGTATGTATGTATGTATGTATGTATGTAATGTTCACATTGTTTATTTGAGAATTCATATGTATGGTATACAGCCAACTCATTAGAGACAAGGCAATAAACATCCAACCAATGAAAACGTATCGCTCACTTTAATATTAACAAGAATGTGTCTTGTGAAAAAGCAATAGCACTGGTGAGTTTTCAGTTTGACATCATGTTCACTAAACATGCAACAGACACACATTGTAACTCACACTGGTCAGATATCTCACGCCGGCTCCACAACGTTAAACCAATGGGGCCACGTTAACGCAGATCTTACATCATAGTAGTAATAGCTGTGGCTACTATTGCAAAGTGTGGTTTGGTAGATTGCCTCAATAAACCTAGAATCATTACAGAGTACCTAGTTAATAGTAATAGTTGAAAACCAATCCAAGAGGCAGTCAATGATTGATTGATAGTGATAACATACCATGCATCCTAGTCTTCATAATCATCAGATTTTTGGGTCAGGAATATCTGTAACTTTCTGATTTCTCCAATGTCAAAGTCATTTAGTGTAACGGTGTGGTTGGATGATGGGTAAATATAGTAGAGTAGTCCAGCAACAGCTTTCCGCAGACTATGAACACAACCTGATGAAGTCCAAGTCCCTGGGCAGCGAGTTCAAAGCAGTGATGAGTCTGATGAAGAAATGGAAGCCGATGAAACAGTCGTTTATGAGACTCCAAACCAACATGAGCTTTTCGATTGTCCAGAAGAAGGTTGTAGTCGAAAATACCAGTTTTATGGCAATCTCATCAGACACCTTATCACTGGAACTCACCATATGCTGCCAGAAAGACAAACAATGCAAGATGTGGCACAGCAAATGTACCAGCAGAATCTGGAGAACATTTTCACAAGTTCAAATGACATTCATAGACAGATTGAGAAAGAAGTTGACACCGAAGAAGCAATCAACAGTCAATGCACCGCTGGACGTAAACCACTAGAATCTGGCTGGGCTCTGCGGGAATCTGCTCTGAACATTCGATTTAGCTGGAACCAGGTGTCCTGGTTAGATGAAAAATTTGATGAAGGTCGTGCACAGCGAATGAAGCATAATGCAGGAACACTGGCGAAAGAAATGCCTTACGTTCGGGATTATACTGGTATGCACAACTATAACCGATGAATCAATGTTACCACACAGCTGTTAATACCACCTCCATACGCGTTTATGTTGCAGATAGCTCTGCACTTCGTTTCCAGCCTGATGAGTACCTTACAGAGCAGCAAATTATGTCATACTTTTCCCGAAAAGCCCGCAGAGATGGCAGGGGTGCCAGGCCAAAAGGTCCTCCACAAAAGCGACAGCGAACTGAAAGTAATAGTAATTACTACTTGTTCACTATATTGCTTCTTCATCACGGTTTGGCTTGCAACTCTGTCTGTGTTTTAGTACCAGATGATGAAGGTGAACAAATTGATGCTGAACAGCCCCAAGATACCTATGACTACACTTATGTACACCGCAATGAATACATAAATGATCCAAACTTTGAAACCATCGAGGATGAACTGTGGCGCAACAGAAATGGGTGACCTGCTTCTGACACTGAACTTTAGGACATTTCAGACCTTGTTGGTGTTGGCCTTTTGTCTGTGTTTTTCATCTACTGTGACTTTACTTACAGTTTCTAATGAATGGCCTAAATCAGGAAGTGTGAACATTACATTACATTACATTACATACATACATACATACATACATACATACATACATACATACATAGATACATACATACATACATAGATACATACATACATACATACATACATACATACATACATACATACATACATACATACATACATACATACATACATAAACAACGCCAAACATGCCAATTTTTGGTTGTCCTTGACCTTTGAGCGGCGATTTAACTTGCACGGAAACACATTTTGGCGACTTCTATACACCGTTAGAAGCGCAATTTGCGGTGCTTTAAAATAAAGCAATCTCCCAGGGGGTTCGGTTTTTTGTTTTCGAGAAAAATCCAATTTAGTAAATTTCACCATGCCGAATTTTCGAGATTTTTTCCAAATTTCGTGACGTGGGGACCGAACGAAGCAAGAAAAAAGCTCGTGTTCCATGTCAAAAGAAAGCCCATGACATGGCGATTCGATTGCCACGAATTACAAGGTTCTAGCTGGCCGGAATCGCAAGTTATGCTCAGTCAAACATGACACCTCAAGAGGCCGGTTTTGCTTGCTGGTGAGCCTACTTCCGAGGCCTGCCTCTGGCGAACAAGGACACGCAGGAGGCTGTGCTCTTCAAGTTTAGCATAAGTCATCGTTAGGTACAACTTCCCCAAACTAGAGACCCGAGAGCTAAGTTTTAGCGATGGCCGATTTTTCGATTTGCACATAGCTGTGAAGAACAAGGGTCGATGTTCTCGCGAACTGACTCATAAAATGCAAAATAGCGAAAAAGGGGTACATTCCGATTTTCAAATTAAGGTGTTAATTCGATGCTAAATAGAGTTAGTTTCTAAAACAACAAATAAAATTCTGTGGCCTTTCAGGTTTAGACCATGAAATCGGAACTAACTTTTACTAACTAAATTCGGAAAAATTTCGTTTGGCACAACACTGGTATGGACCTGACCAATTGAACGCAGTTTTTGTTTTACTAAGCAAAAATTGCGCTTTTACAATTGCGCTTTAGCAGCTCATTTTTTCCATAACTCGATTGTTAGGCCTACAAATTCTTCGAGCGGGCTTTTCTGCGTAAAAGGTTGAATCAAATGTTATTATTAAAAAAATCTGTGATATAGAGAACGATTGGTATTACGTAATACTGAATGGAAATTGCCCAAATTGTTAGCGCAGTACAATTGTTTTATGATTGCTTCCAACAGCAGAGCACAAGGGAGACAGCTTGGGATCGGCCAGTAACTGTATGGGCTCGTTAGTAATACGCCCAGCTGCTTCCCAGTCAATGAACACCACTGGCGTACCCGTAGCTAACGCACAGACTCGAAGCGCTTCAGACACTGCCATGTTGGGGGCATTACCGGCGTGTTCATCGGCACAGTAGAAATAATTGGGAATTCTGCCCGCGATTGTGTGTAACATCAGTGACCACTGTGGTTTGAATTGTGTCACCGTCATGCTAGGCAAACGGTGATGGTAGGCTTCCCGATTGAACACATACAGCTTGTGCAGCGTATAGTGCAGGTCATCCGCTTTGCGCGACGCTTGGGATGGCTGTGATAAACACCCATGGGCGGTTAATTGGAAAATACGTAAATATGACGCAAATAAGAATGGAAAGTTTGTCTAACAAGAGACAAGGTGCGTAGGACTTGTTTCCACGCTTCTTTATCGATTCTAACAAGGTGCAACCTTAATAACAACCTCTTACAACAGCCGACACATTTCAAACTCACTGTTTAGCAAAGCTCGAAAACTGTATTTAAAGACAGCTATAGCAGTTTGAATTTGTGGTAAACACAATGTAGAACCGGGAACCGCGTCCATTGATTGCCGTGCACGTTAACTAACCACTATATTACTATTTTTTATCAACAAAGACACGCAGAAAGCCGCCTCTGCTTGCTTCGGCCCAAAAAAACGCGCGCAGTGAGTCTTTTATGGCAATCCATTCCAAACCTTATCTCGGCTTACGGCCATAATCTTTTATCGCCTATGGGCGTCTATTCGGAAAGGCTTTCCAATTAAACGCCCAGGGGGCCTTTATTTGGGGGGCGTTTATACGGAAAAACCCGGTACCGCAGTCTACAACAGGTGAGTAGCGAACTCACATTAGCTGCGCAGATTGTAGTAACTACAACTGGGGCCTTGAAGACTCATGGTCTCAGTCAACATGCTTTTCATGCGGCATTTATAGACAACGCACAGCAGTGCCGTGAAGTTGATGACCTGCTCTGCCTCCATAGCCTGCGCACAGGTGGTCGCCTTGTTTTTGCTGGCGACCCCAAACAAAAAGGGCCTGAAAACTCGTACACACCAAACCTGGACAGCATTAGAGAAACGGACGTACATCATCAGTGTCAAGCATCAATGCTTGATCGTATGGTGTACCAATTTTCGAATCAGCTGTCAGGAGACGACTTTAAGAAACCGGCCGTCCGCCAACCTAACGGCATGTGTATGTGTACACTGCTCCAGTCCCACCGCCAGCAGATTGAGCTACTGTCTTTCAGTAATACACAATTTTACGGCAACCTTGTTTGCCCTAGTCACTCTATAGGGTCGCCAACTCCTCACTACTGGCCGCAAAAGGGTGTGCCGATCGCCATAGTTGATGTCAGTGACAAAACTAATCCTGCTTCATTCGAAACCCAATACGGGTTGATGGGAAATCGGACTGAAGCCAGTATAGTGGGAAGCATTGTCACTACACTGGTTGAAGAAGCCAAGATTAGTCCTGACAAAATTTTTTAGTGAATGGATTGCCTTGCACCATTGGCAGGCACAGCTAATAAGGTACCACATAGAGCGGGACGTGGAAGTATTATGCCCAGAAGAGGCACAGGGGCAAGAACAAGAAATCGTCATACTCTCACTTCCGAGAACTTTACGGTCCTGTGATGCCGGACGAACGGCCCAGCCCACCCTTCGTCCTGACTGATCTATATTTTGGTTTACTGGACGTAGTAAACTTTACTAGTACTAGTGCGTTGGCTGATCCAAGGTTGATCAATTTTTGCATGACTAGTGCTAGTCATGGGCTCATTATCACATGTGAACCCAAACTTCTCTGGCATCATTCTCAACTTTGGCAAAACTTTCTACGTACAAGTCTTGTCCTCACTTCTACCGTGTACAGAGGACAGCTGCGTGCTAATTGCACTGTACACTGGCCACGTTAATTTAGATAATCACCTAACTGCTGACCTTGACAGAATACCTTCTGTTTAACCTTTCCCACACCCACTACAGTTACAAATCCGCCAGTTCATAAGATTATCTGGCTAGTACCATCGATTCAGGGTCTCCGGATAGAAGCGTAAGAGGCGGAAGGCCAAGCGTACAGGTATCGCCAAGTCCTTTATGAGAGTAAGCCAAGAAAGTGAGAAATTAGACCAGCAGAGCAAAGACTGCACACTTCTTGAGTTAGTGTTCCCTGTACAAGGTGAATATTTCAGAAACGCCCTCACCACAGGCAGTTGAGACCAGTGCCCCGCCAGCTGGAGAGCTGCCACACAAGCGCGAAAAGCGCATACAGGAAAGCCGGCAGGAGCGACTGTACTTATTATGTAAACGTCAATATCCTTGCCCGTCAATGCACAGCAATTTGTACGGCGTCCCATCATAACCAACTTACCCGCTAATTGCGTTCATGAATTTTGCTGTCGACACCATATAACCCGGATTAGGTTTAGTTGGGTTGGGTTCGATTCTATGTTAAATCAATATAATTGCGAAATAAATAAAATAAATGAATTATCAAACTGCAACTTCTTTCTAAACAAGCGGGCATTCAGACAGATGTGAGGTATGTAAGCACTTGGATTCAGCACTGACTCTGGACTGATTTTCAGTCTTAATTGCCAAATATTGATGGCTGTCGCCAACGTTTATCAACGATATTGGGGTTCTCCTACTGAGACTTGTCCGTCTGGTACTGGGGCTCCTTCGTTAGTTGCATTTTCTGTAACTTGCGGTCAAAGTTCTTTCTCTGTCTACCACCATGTCAGATCATAATTCTGCTGATGCTTCTGGGATCCGGCAATCCAACTGCAGCAAATTGAGCCGGCTTATGTACGGCATGGGAGGGGCTCCTATAGCTTGGAGTTCTTCCTGTGCCCAAGAACGGTGTCGATTCATGTCTTGCCTGTTTTGGAGACTTCCAAACAAGTGTTCATACAGCCTATTCACTCGTTGCACTATATATGGGGGATAGGTGGTGGTGGTGTTTCTATAATAAATTTCAAAAACTAAGATTAGAATGTCGCTAGGGTAGGTGTGTTTAGTTCTTCAAAAATCCAACATGCTGACCCATATGTAAACACAATGACTTCAGAGGGCAAGATGTGGGCCAATCGTTGTACTAGTATGATGGATTCGGATGGGCCCTGGCCTCCTTGTCCTTGATCAAACCTCTTGGTTAGTATCAGGGTAGAAACAAAATACTCTGTTCCTTTTGCGACTACTCGGAGTCTTTCAGTGGGCTGCAGGAAAAAGAATGGTGAATCCATAGCATAACTTGGCTCTGAAAAGGGATAGCCTAGTTGTCTCAAACTTGATACAGCCATCTTGATATTGGGACTTCTAGCAAGTGATGCACTTGTCGTAAGTCTTTCCTTTTTAAAGTGTAATCAAGGTCGCCTAGTGTCAGATCGGGTCTTCGTTTCACCTCTGGGTAGGTATAGAAGACCAATATAGAAGACCCCGACCGGTATCCCCGATGGATGATTGAGGAGATCGTGGCATGTACTCATTGCCCACCGCCCTACATATCCAGATGTCTGCCATTCCGATCGTTGACGTCTGCAATGTGGAAGAAGTTTACAGTTGTATAGAAGACTGGGAGAGGTGAATAGCTGAATAGCTCTTCAATTGCAGCCATGGGTCCAGTTGAGAGAGGACTGGCCTGTTAGACCACCTACACAGCCAGAAGCCCTTCCACCACCCGTTGAGTCCCAATTCAGCTACAATACCCCTTCAGAGAACCCCTTCCAGAAAGATGGCCCTCGGTATGATACCCCTATCCAAGACACCCCTGTTGAAGACGCCTCAGTGTCAGGAACCATTGTGGACGCTTCTTCTGAAATGACCACCCATTCGATGGAGCCCTTGCAAGACAAAGCTGTTCAGACTGAAAGTGATTGGCTGACTTTAGTGGAATACGCATTGGCGAAACTACAATGCAAATGAAGACCATTATTGACTTTAGGACTGAAATAAACTTGATGCTTTGCTGCGCTCTGTTGTCTGGCTTGCTTGCTAGAGAACCTCCTTCTAAAAAATAGAGCGGGAGGATTGTGAAAGTTTAAATGAGTTTACATAATTAACCGCCGCTCTGCCGGCCCTGCATGTAGATTAGGATCTAGATTAGGACCAGTTCGAAGGTCTCCTTAACCCGTTTTGTAGTAAAGTGTATCGTATGAGTATATTTAAGACCGCCGCACAGTCGGCGAGACACTTCGTTACTTCTCTATGACAGAATATAGATTGCCTTATTACTGCGTACGGACGTCCTAGTCTATACCCCGAAACCAGCGGTCACATATTAACTGTGCGGGCTGGTCCCTTCACTTGTTTAACTTTCTCCCCATTCTTTCGTGGTTTGACTGAATACAACAATTTGAACAAGCGTAAACAGACGGCGTCAATATATTATGTCTGATTGATCGCGTCAGCAAGGACAACAACAGGTTAGTTTAAGACGAAAATTTTGAGTTGATTTAGGTTGTCGTGTATATGGCATCAGTTCCATAGTTGGTACCGGTACCAGATGCAGCACAGATAAAAATGCTCCATCGAGTTTTTTTTCGTTTCGCTCAAACGTTTCCTTCTCGCTCAGTTGTTTATAGCTCAAAATTTCAACAAAAATTAACATTAATATGCTGTGCTGTTTCTCAGAAAACCTTACTATCATACAATTTCAGTACGTTACCGAATTAGGATAAAAACAGGTGATGATGCAAATGCTGGTTAGCCGGATCTTGCAATGAATGTGCTGGAATGGTAATCCGTTGCCGATACCATCGAGACAGCATTTTGGGGGTCTAACGTTGCCGCCTCCGGGGCTCCTCTACATACCCTCCGGGGCCAATGTCAGAGTGGACTATAAACAGCCCCAGGTCGACCCTGGCTAGTCCCTAAATGGTAACGCCTTTCTCGGGCACGGTCTTCCGTGTTGCTCTGCCCGACATCATCCATTCAGAAGATCCTGGGCTGTGGAACGAGCGCTGGAAATGGCTCTTGAGGCTGTTGTTTATGGGTGATCCTATTTCCCCACGTGGACAGGTTTTCCTGGTTCGAGGGGTGGTTGGAGGAATGGAAAAGCTATTGTCTGTTCCTGTCTGCAGTTGTTCGGTTAATGATGGACATTACCCAGTGGTGATCTCACCCAGCGCTCACTCTGTTTGGATGATCAGGAATGAGCTTCCCGTAGAGAACAACAACAGACAGCATTTTGGAGCTTGGATGTCATGAACGAGGTACAGAAAGCACATTTGATGTCTATGGCTTTCCAGTTGGAGAAATTGAATCTGTCTATATTTTGTTGCTGTGTAGGTCGATTTCCGAAGTCCGGTTCGGCACGGTATTGATACCGTTTGGCTTGAGTTACTGCATCCTCAAGTGTTTGAGGCTCTTTATGTTCAACAGAAAATCGCAAATGAGGCAATAGCCCTCTCAAAAAAGCATCTGACTAAGTGACCACGAGTCTTCCTGAAAATCCGGGTAAGCCAACCGGACAAGACGGGAATCGCGCCAGCAAATTCCTCCGCATACTCAGTTTCCAGCTGCACTCTATTCATTAGTTCAGTGGCCCGAAAGTCTAATGCCGCCCCCTGCTGGCGTAATTTTCAGTCCTAAGCCTAAGAGGAAATGACATCGATGACGATCGGACTTTCGGGTCACTTACCTTACCTTTAGGAACAAAACATCTGTGTTTAACGTGCCAAACTGTGGTTTGCAGCAATAAGTATGTCAGCCAGTAAAGCAAGCAAGGACTTCGACTGGGACAGCCTTCAGTGCAAGCTGCATTTGAGCAATTGCGGCAGGGCTACCAGCAGACAAGTTCAGTTGAGGCAAGAAATAATAAGGGTGACGGAAACGGCTGATAATCCACCATCACGGCGAGTGATCAGTTTAACAGCCGCCTCATTGCCCAACCATAACCAACAGTAGGTAACCTGTAGTATGAATACATTAGTGTAGTTACAATACTCGCTCTCTTTTGAATTCAAGAATTTGAATAAAGAAAAAACGGTGTTTCCTTGTGTATTCTAGTCCAAGTCTATGTGGGTGCGCTATGACCACCGCTTGGTGTGTTGCAAGCAATCCAGACTGGCTGTGATGACGTTATTCATCGCGCACTTCCATTAGGACAATTGGCCTATGGCCATGTATTGTTGCAGGGTAAATTGCCTACACTCTCTCAGGGCCAAAAGAAGGATAGGTTGGATTTGGCGACATGGAATTTCACGGAACATCGTATAAGTCAGAGGCTAGGACTTTCTTTACGTATATGTAGCGGTTCAGGCAGATCATTTATGTAGAGCAAAACAGCAATGGCCCTAAACAACTACCTTTTGGTATTCCGGAAGTAACTTTGGCATGGCTATACTTCACACCTTCTAATGCTACCTGTTGCGTGCTCTCACTCAAAAATGCGTTTATTCACAAAAAAGCTTACCCTTAATTCCGTAAGATCGCAGTCTAGTGGACATGATCTGGTGATCCGAAGAGTCAAAAGCTTTGGCCATATCCATGTAAAGATCTTATCTTATCTATATTTACTTCCCTGGTCCAGTCATTAAAACAAAGAAGGAGCTGACAAACGGTAGAGCGTCTGGGAAGGCAACCGTGTCAAGCTAATGTTACGCTTTAGTGTAAACTTGGATTTATTTATAATCCAACTAATAATTTTATTGATGACTATGACTGAAAATGCAGTTCAGCTGTTCTTGTTGGTACCTATGCATATAGCCTTTTGCAGATACTGAATGCTAAACGCTACTCCCAGTTGGTTAGTCTATGTAAAGAAAGATATTGAATGAAACTTGTCACACCAGAAGAAAACTATAATGCTTATTTAAAAATCCTGTCTAAGGTGGCAGCGCTACTCGGTGACAGGTCACTTTGGCATTTCACTAATAGTACACAATGAACGTTCGTTTACATAATCTGCTTACACGCACTAGGTAGGTTGTCGTAGTTTTAGAAGTATGTGAACAAAACAAAGGCAATCATAAGTATCACCATAATAACAGTAGACGTTTTAATTCCGTTGGAGTGTAAAATTTCAGCAATTGCAAAGCAATTTTAATCCTTTCGGTATCCAAATTGGTAATAGCTTAAATAATTACACTGCTGATTCTTTTTTTTTTTTTCATCTAACTTACATGTTACTACCAAATTTCAATTTGTGGACTTCTTAAGGTAGTCCATATAAACTGGTAAAGCAAAGGGTAAAGACTATGGAGGAAATCACACTTTTATGTCAAAATGACAGGGGAGATGGGTTGATCATTACTCTATTAAATTCAGGGGATTACTGACCTCTATCCATGGGATTGAAGGGGCAAGAAAACGAACTAATTACTACTTTTTAACAGATAAACAAATAAATAATAAAAAGCCCATCAATAATCGGAGAAAATAGTATAGGAGAGGGAAAAACAGTTTATCCAGAAAATAAGCTATTGCCAGTTCCCCAGCGGACTCTGCGGCTGACTAGAAGACGCCCCCCGAAGAGCTTGGTTGATTAGTGTCGCCTGGCGGAAGGGCTTTAAAAGCGGTTATTCCGAGAAGGGATTGGGGGTCGTTGTTCACCAAATCAATTTCGGCTTCAGGCATTAATGGCGAGACCGGTACTTCCTCTTTCTTGTGTAACCATTTATTCTTAATGCACACCTGAACCGGCTGAAGGCATTTGACAAGCTCCGCTTGTATGCGATCATCTCGGATGTAGACGCCGTCCAAAGCCTTGGCTGCATCTCTAATATCTCCAAGGGACAATGCCACTCTTGACTCCATCGCCTGTTGTATTTGGAATAACGCATTTATATCAACAGGCATCCTACAGTAGGCAACCCCCAATCCCAAGTTTTTGACGAAACCTTCAACTGCCTCATCGGGTGCCAATTTGTACTGGTAGGCAAGACTGAGCAAGATGATTGTGTCCGAAGGCCTTGATGTCATTAGCCAACTTGCCATGATAGCTATTGCAGCATTTTCTTGGGTGACCGATGCCGAACAGTTTCTAAGCACCGGATCGCGGATTAGGTGACACATCCGCCCACTTTGCCACTCTCGTAGAATGAGCAGTTCTTGATTCCACCGGCGCTGCACTTCGTACTTGTAAAGTGCCTTTTACTGAGGGCGCGCGAGCCGAGAATAAAAACGACATGTTAAATTGGAAGCAGTTGTTGCTACTTCAGTAACTGGGAATTTTCCGCTGATTCTTTATCCCTTTGCAAATGACCAACGCCATATGGCGTAGTTGACCAACCTATCGGAAATAGCTTTCCGATAAGTGAACTTATCGGAAAGCAGTTTCAAGCCTATCGGAAAGCTGTTTCAAGCCTATCGGAAAGCTGTTTCAAGCCTATCGGAAAGCTCTTTCAAGCCTATCGGAAAGCTGTTTCAAGCCTATCGGAAAGTTGTTTCAAGCCTATCGGAAAGCTGGGAGAAACCTATCGGAAACTAAAAAAATGTTGTTTTAGATGTTCAGGTGACCATTGCAATTGAAATGGCTCGATAAAGAAATACCGAGTTCTCCAGAGAAAATGGTGTATTTTCATGGACAGCACAGTGAGTGACATTGAAACCATTGACAAATGAAACGTTTTTTGAAAGGTTGCATGCACTGTATGATGTTGAATCGGACTTGCCAGGTCGAGCGTTTCCTCTGCATACAATGATACTAACCCTAGGAGAAATGCATTGCTGATTGTGATTGTATCTTGTTTATGCTTTGTTTTTGTAGGTTCGGCCGAAGCTTGCCGTATAGATGGCCGCTCAAACATCGCGGCTAAAGAAGTGCAGGTCAGACAACAAATTGGTCTTTCGGTCGGTCGACTCTCTGGAAAAGAAAAGATGCATTGTTTCTATGAAATGTGCAAAACGAAATAAAATCTGATCAAACGTCAATTACATAGCGTGTATAGCTAATTTAGCTAGTACATACTAAGCTTGTTCGAGTATTGTGTTTGTAATGAATTGTGCTTCGTGTTTGTATGTGGCATTCCTGCAGTTTACCTACCTAAAATCGTACAGTTCCCGTGTACCGTATCCTTGGTGTGGAAACGTTTCCTGAGCATCAATGGACTACAAAAATGGTAAGTACGGGTTACTGTAACTACCGTATCCCGGGTTACGGTATTTTCAAAAATCGGTCTATTTCGCTTGTTTATTAGCGGATTTAAAACGGGTTTTCGTCGGAAGAGGGGTTTCCGGACATGCTGAATCGATTCCACACCCTTTCGGAACGATTACTGTAACTACAGTATCCCGGATTACGGTATTTTTTAAAATCGGGCTGTTCTGCTCGTTTCTTAACCGATTTTAAACGGGTTTTCGTTGGAAGAGGGGCTGAATCGATCGCACACCCTGCCGGAACGATTACTGTAACAACCGTATCCCGGGTTACGGTATTTTTTAAAATCGGGCTGTTCTGCTCGTTTCTTAATGGAACATGTAACAGGTCTCGGCCGACCCCTGGGGAGGGGCGTTTTCCGTCTGGTGGGGCGTCTGGGTTTCGCCCAGAGGGGTTTCAAAATTTCAAAAAGCTCCAAAACGTTTGGAAATGAGTTTTTAGCACGTTTTTCTCAGTAAGGAGGCTAAAAATCGCTATTTTAAGCTGCCAAATAGCGTTTTAGAGCTAAAAACACTAAAGAAAACGCTCCAGGCAGTTGATCCAGGCAACTTGTTCTTGATTAATCTTCCAAAAGCAGCAGGTCAACCTCAGCGTGATGCCAATACATTGCTTCCGTTGATAGAGCAGTGGATTTTGCCGGGCAGTCACATAGTGAGTGATGGGAGGGCTGCTTACGGCGGAATTCCCCAGTTAGGCATCGATGGTGGTTTATACACACACTCAGTCATAGTCCACCAGCACAATTTTGTGGACCCTCACGACCCAAATATCCACACTCAAATCGTGGAAGGGGGTGTTTGGTCATCAGTTAAGAACAAAATCCGTGCGATGTATGGTACATCTGATGACCTTTTCGAGTCCTACCTCTGTGAATTCGCTTTCAAACGTTGGTTCCCGAATCTCTTCAGCGAATTTTTTTTGGATCAGACATGATTATCCAGTCTGACTGGACTGTAAGTCGTTTTTGCATGTTCTTATTTCCGTATCTGTTTGTTACCCTATGTTTGTTCTCTTTATTTTTGATGATTTTGATTTTCATAGTTTGGTACTAGCAGTGAGACTGTAGTATGTGGAGTGCTAATCTGTGCAGTAAAAACCTGATTTGATTACTCTGTCAATGTTAAAACCCTTTCTTCCAACGAAAATCCGGTTAAAATCCGTGAAAAAACGAGCAGAGCAGCCCAATTTAAAAAATACCGCAACCGGGGATACGGTAGTTAGAGTAATCGTTCCGGCAGGGTGTGCAATCGATTCTGCATGTCCGAAAATCCCTCTTCCAACGAAAACCCGTTTAAAATCGGTTAAGAAACAAGCAGAACAGCCCGATTTTAAAAAATACCGCAACCCGAGATGCTGCAGTTGCAGTAATCGTTCCGAAAGGGTGTGCAATCGATTCAGCATGTCCGAAAACCCCTCTTCCAACGAAACCCCGCTTAAAATCCGCTAAGAAACAAGCGAAATAGACCGATTTTTGAAAGTACCGTAACCCTGGATACGGTAGTTACAGTAACCCGTACTTACCATTTTTGTAGTCCATTGATGCTCAGGAAACGTTTCCACACCAGGGATACGGTACACGGGCACTGTACGATTTTAGGTAGGTAAGCTGCAGGAATGCCTTGTAGGTCATGTATTCCATTAAAAAGCCTAGCTGTCGCTCTACCTAACAGCGTACAATTGTCCCGTTTCGTGGTCATAACTCACATGAGGGTAAATGCTTTCTTTTTATTTCTCCTAAACAGAGTGTGGAGGATGTTCAAAGAATTGGTCATCCAATTCATGAATATCTGAAGTAAAACAGGTATGGAATGACTTGCTGTAATGCTATAAACTGTAGGTGTAGGCTACGTATTTTTTGTCGCGCTTTTATTGTTGTGATTGTTAAAACCAGAGATGCAACCATAATCCGGTATTATCAGGTATATACCGGATAATCCCGTATTTTTTAGCTCACAAACACTATCCGGTATCCGTTATCCGGTATTTTCTACGTATTATCCGGTTAAAATACCGGATAATCCGGTATTTTTCAGATCCGAAGCACTATCCGGTATCCTGTATTTTTCTTTACGGTTGCATCTCTAGTTAAAACCCTATATAGGCCGGCCGAGGGGGTTTACCTATAAATCGGTTCTGTTATTTTCGCCTAAAGAAGTCAATCCGGCCTGCGGGGGTATGGAGACCTCGGGGGGGGGGGGGGGTCCCCGAAAAAAAGGCCAAAAAACGCCTATTTTGCCTTAAATAAGCGAAAATTTTCTACCTCCGGGAGGGTTGGGCCGGCTCAGGAGGGGTATTGGCCGTCGAGGGGGAGGGTATGCCCCACCACCCCCGGCCCATGTATGCCAGCCCCGCCATGGTCAATATATGTTTCGATCTGTCTCAAAAAGTATGCTAATGATACCGAGGCCGCTAAGCTCGAATCTGCGATCCGTTTTTTTCCCTAATGCCTTCGTTTTCGAGTAGTAATCGATGTCCTGCGCCTATCCTTAACACATAAAGTCCAGTTTGAGGGACTGTGCCTTCCTTAACCCGGGGAATCCAGCCGATCCTATCAATTCGATGCCGCTGATTATCATAAAAATTGTTTTGGATTTTTTAGAGCTTCCCTGATTAGCTAAAGCTAATATTTGTGCTTTCCATGCTATTTCCTCTCGTGTGCCGTCCAGAAGCCATGCCTATAGCTCAGAGTTAGCTAGGAAGAAGCGCAATTCGATGAGGATTCTAAATCTGCCTTCACTTTGCTTCTAAATGCGGTAGATCAGTAGATATTCGGCTTTTTCTGACTGAAGTCAATGCATTCTAGCCATTTTCCGACGCGAGGAGGCGTGGCCACCCAAATCGACGGCTCTGATTGTCCAGCGTGAAATCGACCAATGATGAGGTGTAAAGTTTAACGGCTAATTTCGTACGTCTATTTACACTGTCTATTTTAGGTTTATGATATGAAGCAACTGGAACCCAAAGACTGGTAGGTGTGCAAAACTTTTATCTGTAATTAATTAATCTAAATCACCACGTAGAACAAGCAATTTTCATTTCTCATTTTGAATTTGGCCCTGGCTTTGAGGCGTGTCCTGTCCAGCGTATCCGATCGAAAGAATTATCAGCCCGCTGTGCTGTCCTCGCTCAGGCCGGTCGGTGGTGGCTCCAGACGATGTGGTGAAGTTTCGAGTGGCGCAGCTCCCTATCCACTGGACGCAGGAAGCTGAAAGTAGAAGCGCTGGAGATGCCAGATCCCTAGCTTCAAGAGCGACCGAAAGCTGTTAGGTGAGATTTGGATTTTTTTACGATCGATAGGGGGTTGATGACTAAAAATTTGGGCAATCGCCGATAAAATCGCCGTTTTTAGCTTACTGAATGAATTTACGGCATTTTTGGCACTTGCAATCGAACCGGAACGGTCGATTATCCCTAGTTTAATTATTAAAACGTGTTCAAGCCGAAATTTATGCAAAAATTTAGATTATTTGACGGGTATACCTGTAATTAGTGTATAACGTGGGATACCGGTTTGCTGAGCTGTTTTGCCTGCGTTTTGTCGCTTCCACCAAACTCGGTGGCCCCAACTACCCCTGTTTTATTTATTATTTGGATTGCTTGGCCCCAAAACCGATAATTTAAAGCCCGATCGACGTTACGCAAAACCGGCCCTATACGGAGGGGGTCTCCCCTAGTTTGGTTTTGCCAGAAGCTTCTTTGGAGTATTATAAGGGTAAGGTTTGGCTTAGGGATTATGGTTAGGCCTAGGCTTTATTATACTGAAAGGTGTGGTCTCCCAAATACCGAAAATTTCAGACGATACGTGAGGAAATTGGCCTAATTAGGTATACTTGTAAGAGCTGTTATGCCTGGTTTTTTCGGTCCCAACTGACTCCGGGCCTCCTGTGTTACCCCTGTTTTATTTATTAACTGCATTGCCTTCTCCCAAAAGCGAACATTTCCAGCCCAAACAACCTTACACAAAACTGGTACAACACACTGAGATTTCGTTTCAGAGTCATGGCAGTCGAATGACTAGATGCGCGAAGCTGGCGGTGCGTTTGCTGGATAGCCTAGACCGTTGACTTCAAGAGAGATAATATGACCGAAAACGGTGAGCTGGGTTTTTAATTTTACACGATCGATTAGGGGTTGATGGCTAAAAATTTGGGCAGTCGCCGATAAAATCGCCGTTTTTAGCCTACTGATTGAACTTACGGCAGTTTTGGCACTTGCAATCGAACTGGAGCGGTCGATCATCCCTAGTTTAATTATTAAAACGTTTTCAAGCCGAAATTTATGCAAAAATTTAGATTTTTTGACAGGTATACCTGTAATTTGTGTGTAACGTGGGATACCGGTTTGCCGAGCTGTTTTGCCTGCGTTTAGTTGATTCCACCAAACTCGGTGGCCCCAACTACCCCTGTTTTATTTATTATTTGGATTGGTTGGCCCCAAATACCGATAATTTAGACCCCGATCGACGTTACGCAAAACCGGCCCTATAAAGAGGGGGTCTACCCTAGTTTCGTGTTGCCAAAAGCTTCTTTGGAGTATTAAGGGCATACATGTAACAAGGGGGGTCTGGGGGGTCTGCCCCCCCACCCGACTTAGGCCAGACCCCCCGGATGGGGCCCCCCCCCGCCCGAGACGATTTTTCCGACCCCCCCCCTCCGATTTTTCTGGCAAGTAATTTTTTAGCAAATTTTTGCGATTTTTTACAATTTCAGACACAAAAATTGCCAAAATCGCCCGTAAAACAACACTTTTTCGCTGTATCTCAGCCCAAATTAGCGATGGTGGACGATTTTTACAATTTCAGACACGAAATTTGCCAAAATCGCCCGTAACACAGCACTTTTTAGCTGTATTTCAGCCAAATTAGCGATTTTGACGATTTTTAGCCGAAAAATTGCGATTTTTTCGATTTTTGAGCGTTTTTTAGTGCCCAACCCCCCCCCCCCGAATTTGGGCTCAGACCCCCACCCCCGGCCGGCGCCAGACCCCCCCCCCGACCCCTCCTCCCCCCTTCGGCGGATGACCTGTTACATGTATGATTAAGGGTAAGGTTAGGCTTAGGCATTATGGTTAGGCTTAGGCTTTATTATACTGAAAGGTTTGGTCTCCGAAAAATTCAGACCAGAAGAGAGTAATTGGCGTTTTTGTGATAGGTATACTTGTAAGAGCTGTTATGTCTGTTTTTTTCGGTCCCAACTGACCCCGGGCCCCATATTACCCCTGTATTATTTCTTTGCCCAAAAACCGAAAAATTCCAGCCCAAACAACGTTACATAAAACCGGCACCATACTGAGGGGTTACCGAATTTTAGGTTTTTGGCTTAGGTGTTAGGCTTAGGAGACCTCCTGTGTTACACCTGTTTCATTTATTAATTGCATCGCTTTGCCCCAAAAATCGAAAATTTCCAGCTCAAACAACCATACATAAAACCGGCACCATACTGAGGGGTTACCGAATTTTAGGTTTTTGGCTTAGGTGTTAGGCTTAGGAGACCTCCTGTGTTACACCTGTTTCATTTATTAATTGCATCGCTTTGCCCCAAAAATCGAAAATTTCCAGCTCAAACAACCATACATAAAACCGGCACCATACTGAGGGGTTACCGAATTTTAGGTTTTTGGCTTAGGTGTTAGGCTTAGGAGACCTCCTGTGTTACACCTGTTTCATTTATTAATTGCATCGCTTTGCCCCAAAAATCGAAAATTTCCAGCTCAAACAACCATACATAAAACCGGCACCATACTGAGGGGGTTCACCCAATTTTAGGTTTGTGGCTTAACGCCCATGGGCGGCCTAGCGCTAGGGGTATTCCTATCCCGCCCCCTACAAGCAATCAATCAAGAAGGGTTGGAAACGCTGCTGAAGCTAATCAAACCCAAATACATCAAAATCGCCTGCAAAACAGCACTTTTTAGCTGTATTTCAGCCTAAATTAGTGAGAAAATTTTCGCTTATTTAAGGCAAGATAGGCGTTTTTTTGGGACCCCCCCACCCCGAGGTCTCCATACCACCCTCCGGATTTTTCCGGCCCATGTATGCTTAAACCCGAAATTTACCTTCTCAATACCATTTAAATGTGTTTTAGAAAGCCAATGTCTCAAAATTTTCACTTTTTATCGTGGAAAAGTCAGTGAAATTCAGGGAATTTTGCTATCCAAATTTCCGCACGAACCCTGAATTGCCAGAAATGTCGGAGGGGGTGTCCCGATCGAGGGTCTTACCTAGTCGGGGGGGCGTACGCCCGGACCCTCTGTTACTTGTATGACTAGGGCGAACCCCCTTGAAGTGCCTCCTGACTGACGGAAAAACCGTTACCCCTCCCTCCCTCCGTAGGCAATTTATACATTGTAACTTAACCTAAAATTAGATTTTAGTAAAAAGTCGGCCTTTTTGCTTACCATCCCCTCAGCCGCCGCTAGTACTCCTCGTCAGCCCTCCCTCACAATTTGAAAATTTACCACTCCCTCAGCCGAATTGCTAGCCCATGTATGAGTACCGGTACCCTTGTGGTACAATCACAGAGCCCGAACGTGGGGTACCATATAAGGTAAGGCTACTCTGCCCTACCCTAGACACCGATACCATATGATACAGGTACCTTGACATGGCGTTATGTGTCTGATTGTAATAACCGTAAAACTCGCCAATATGGGGTTTGGGCTGAAATACAGCTAAAAAGTGCTGTTGAAAGTTACGTTTACAGCTTAAGCTGGCTGAGGCAAACCAATTATACATGTGCACTACCAATTATGGTATCTATCTGGTTTATGTAGTTAATACAAAATGCTGTTTAGATTGCTCGGTTGCTAGCCCCTACCAAACTATTTGCTGCTGATGGCCAGGTAATCCATAATTTATTGGCCAGCCATTTCTGCAATATGCTTATATTGTTCAGGCTGACCGCCATCCTTCCAGGACCGTCGCCAAATTGCAGGACCACAGCGAAATGGATTATGGCTTCGGTGCATTTGATTTGGTAGGGCATATACCTGAGCCTTCTCGATGATTTCTCTGTCCGTGAAAAAGTAGATTCGCGCATACTGTTAGTATGCTCCAATTATCCGCCGCTTCACGTACAATTGGAGAAGGCCAATTCGCCCAACCGCCGTCAAACCGAGCTTTTAGCCTAGGTTTTGTTCTTTTTTAGCTAGCAGTTAGAACTCTCTGGCAGCGTGCGCCGGATAATTGGAGGATACATGAGAAAGTGAATTACATGCATTCTAGATTGTTCATGTTTTCATGCATAAGAAAGAAACTTCCAATCCACTGGCTAGACTGCATCCACTCCACATGACCTGTGAACAAAATAAATGCAGTATACAGTTTTTATTTACACCTACAAATACACCTGTACGTGCGGGGAACGGGAAAAGAAAAGCGAATGCCTTGTCTGTTCACCTTTTCCAATGACGAAATTCGTCTGCACATGAACATGACTCTCCATTCGTACAAAAAATCAATTTTCATCTAAATTAGATAAACACAATCTTCCTAGCATAACTTTTTTGCCAAATACCAAATTACCGAATAAACAACTAGCTACAAAGACGTGGTGTTTTATGATTTCGCTTAAAAATTAAGCATGGAACGTTGCACTAAGCTATCTAACATGTAAATAACCGGTCTGGCATTAAAATCAACGCAACATTTTATTTCCCGCGCATTTTTGCTTACAGTACACCAGTTTACCGCACTAAGTCAAGACCAACTAAAAACAGCCTATCGGAAAGCTGGGAGAAACTTATCGGAAAGCTGGGAGAAACTTATCGGAAAGCTGGGAGAAACCTATCGGAAAGCTGGGAGAAACTTATCGGAAAGCTGGGAGAAACCTATCGGAAAGCTGGGAGAAACCTATCGGAAAGCTGGGCCGTGAACCTATCGGAAAGCCAGGAACTTTCCGATAGGTTCAAACCCCGGTCATTTGCAAAAGGATATGGGAGATTATCAAGAAAACAAGTGAGCTAGTAAGATAAGATTTCTTACTCAAGAAACAAAACCCTTGTTTCACTGTATGTTTATAATACTTGTGGAACCAATAGCCCCACTTTAACCATACCGTTATTATGTTACAACACAGTTAAAAACGCATACATTATCAGTGTCTTAACAGCCTAAGAAGTTTTAAATTTGACCATAGGAAAGAAGTCATAGTGCACGCGTTTGGCTTATATAAACCCACACACCAACTGCCTGTCACATGTACATCACTGAGTAAACGTGTAAGACAATCAAATGTAATTACTTTTACTCGTTTAGGGCTCATTCCTCAAAACCACAAGAGACTACTTCTCTTCCACCAGTAAGAGTAGACGCCTATTAAAGGCAGCAGATATACTAACTACTAATACCCATGCAGAGAACATCTATCAGCAGCGGACCGCTCTTCATGGCAATATATATTGGCACTTCGTGTTTTTCTTTCCCGAGACTTTTTGGAGAGTAGACAGCCTGCCAGTTACTGGTATCACTGAATTAAAATAACATTTATTACACTGACTCTCTCCATAGCAAACAGGCGACCGATCGGCGGACTAGACTTGGTAACGTAGTAACCCAGTTCATTCAGGCAGAGTGAGCCAACTACCGCCGTGAGCAAACGCGCCTGCTCACAATCGATCTATCTTGCGGAAGTGTTAGCGCAGCAGGCCGCTAAGATCCGACGCATTAATGCGCGTGCGGTGCCCTGATTATACAGAGTTAATGAGGAAGGAAAAGATTGAGATGCATAGATGTTGGAAAAGAGAAACGCACTAAAAACAGAAGCTGAAAAGATAGCCTTGTTGCAAAACACTAGCATGCCTTCAGGTTAGGTTTTAGTTTGATTTGTCCCAGTTGGCCAAATTAAGTTCACCATACTAGGGTTATCGCATTTGCACAAAAGATGTGAGCGTGCTAGAGAGGCAGTGTTTACTTACTTATCGGAGCAAAATGTCCTGATCCTGTTTACACAACCTCTTAAATGCCTTATCATGTCATGTACAAACAAAAGGCATTAAATGGTAGTTTTAGACAAATTTGTTCATTAAAAATGCGAATTGGAAAGCTAATTTTTCAAAATTTGCCGGCCGTGGCCAAAATTCAAAAGGCCGTGGCCCAACCAGGTCTTTTCAAACTACAAAAACCGCTAATTTTGCACTCACAATGCGTTTCAAAACAGGTTTTGAACGTTAATTTTCAATATTTTCGCGCCGCTCTTTAACCATGGCCAATCAAAAAAGAAATCTAAAAAAGGTTACACTTTGTTTACAAAATCATGGTAAGCCCAGACCAGAGGGACAAGCTGGTAAAACGGGTTTACAAGAAGCTTTTCTCTGACTGACAAAGATCAAAAACACCACCAAAGATGGATGTGCAAAGCGATTCAGCACCCCTACAATAATTTTGAAAGCGTGTTTTTAACATTTTCTGCAGTTTCATGACGAAAAAATCCTAAACCAGCAGTAACTAAACTGATTTTAGCTGCCTTTCAAGCCTAAATTGGTACTTTGAGCGATTTTTCGGCTAAAATCTGGATTGTAACTTTTATTAATATAATACCTGATACCTGTATTTTTGTGAATACCTACCTATACCTGATTGGGTATTTTTGAAATACCTGTACCTGATACCTGATATTAGGTACTTTCTCAATACCTGCCCACTGTAGTTAAGAGATCGACAACGAGAAAGAGCAACGTGAGCCATGGATGGTTCAAACAAATCATCGCCAATCTCCATCATAACGGTTTCCAATGTGAGCCCTGACTTTTGTGCATAGTCATTTGAAAGGCCATTTTGGATAGGAAACTGATAAGGTGTCACAAACACGTCTGCTGCACTTTCAAAGTCGCCTCGCACTCTCTCAATATCTTGCACCTCATCAATGTTGTCAAAGAGAATGATCATGGCGTCCACTTCTCTTGAGAGTTTGTTTCTTTTCACTCATTGAACTTTTCCAGTAGCACCGTTCATTAGCCCTTTCTCAATGGTGATGTTTCTTCTGAGTAGGACAGTGGCTCCAATTGCGATTTCAACGATTTCCTCTAGCCCTGCTGTCTACATTGAATCCATTTTCTGAACGCTCTTAGTCCTTTGTTTCCTCTTCTTGCATTTGACATTTCATAAATTGAGTTGCTCGCATGGGATACAAATGATGTCCAATCCAAGCATCTGTGGCACCAGTTCGATGACTTCTGCCTTTGACTAAACCAGGTTCGTTTGAAAAAAACTAAGTCAATAATAATACCGTTTCTTACAGTCTCCTCGCTTACGGGAGTGGGTTCATGTACATTCTGGTAAGGAGGCGTGTTGGTTCCAAATTTCAGCCCAAACTGACGTGGGGACGTGACGCTTAACTTCCTTGCGCAAATGGTGGTAATGCTCGGCCACCATCACGACGTATGATTTGGCCACTTCGATGTTCCTGTATGTACAACAAAACAAATCTCAGATTCGTGAGTTGATTCTCCAAATAGTCCAGTCTGCGCTCCTCTCGTCCCTGTTCAGACATCAGTCGGCGAATGTGATCGGAAAAGGACAGTTCCTGCGCCAACCTGGCGTCACGCCAGTTTCCCGGGAACACTGATTTGAAGGTTATGGGTAGTTCATCCACAGTTGAGTGACATTGAGCGGCACTCCTTCAGCAGCCTGCTGGATTATCTTGGCTAATTCGTCCACGTCTCTCACCATAGTGCCTGAATTAAAGCGGGCCGGCGCCGTTCAAGAGCAGACGCATGTGCCGGAAAGTGGCGCGTTTAACACAGGCGCTCTCTCTGCCCTTGGCCGTATCACCCATTCTAGGTCATGGGGCGGAGCCGAGACCCTATGCACATAATTGACAGCTAGACAGACAAAGAGCCACGTGCTCATAGGGACAGGTTCTCTATACTTAGCTCCTTTAGCGAACAATGCTCTCGACTCCTTGTTAGCGATTATGCTTAAATCTCCAGTGAGTATGTGTCCAGCCGGACTATAGCAATAACTGTAATTAGCACATTCACACAACTTTCAATAATTCGCATAAATAGCATTACTTAAAGTACATAACATTTTACTGTAATTACACAATAATCTACTAACGTTACTAGTACCGCACCGTACTAAAACACTGTTGCAGCATCATTTAACTGTAAAGAACGTGAAAGACGAAGGCGTGAATAAAGGCATCGACTGCGCGAAGTGAACGCACACCGAGCACAGATTAGAGTGACAGCTACTGGTCTTTTTCCCTTTGGCCAGAGGATCATCAAATGAATAGTCAACACAACCGCCAGCAGGTGCTGCTTATTAAATGTGGTGCTCATTAAATGCTAATTTGTAGACCATTTGTCGTCATGTAAAGAAAGGTCAACTCATTTTGGACTGACACAACCCAGGTTTTGAGCTGTTTCCTCAGGAATTGAGTATTGATTTTAGCAAATTTATATTTAATTCATATCAAATAACAAATTTGTATCAAATTAAATTCCAGAAATTGGGTACCAAGCAAATTAATAGCAAGTTATTTTCATCTGAAGGCTGAGCAAGAATTTAATAGTTATTTAATTTCAAAATAAATTTACTCGGAAACACTACTATTTAATTTAAAAAACTAGAAACGACCTGCTTTTTTGCAGTAATGTCATCGAAAAACAGCAAACATGAACTATTCTACTTACCGATCCTTTGCAGATGGCGACGTCCAAGCAGTCATATGTCTCGCGAGCAGATGGAGTTGGGCGTCACGACTGCGTTTGAGTTCGATGTTCGCATCTGCTTTTCTTCCACCTGCGCCAGACGAAGACCGTGGCCCGCTACAGTGGTCCGCATGCAATGTTTGGGTCAAACCATAATTGTAACAGAAACTTACTGTCAACCACGATCCCAAGCTTGATGTGCACGTACACGGTTCCGTTGTAGCTGCTGGCCCAGGTCTTATGTTCAGTATTGATCTGCGACAGCTCGGATAGGGAAGAGCAAAGTAAAGTAGAGCAAATGAAGTATTAAAAGAGCCGGGACAGCAGAGCAGCTTGCTGAAAGGAAAGTGGTGTGAATGAAGTTTTAAATCTGAGTAGGCCTTAAATACTGATGCTCTAGTTAGTAACCGGTGTATCAGGTCAATACCACTATTCAAAGTAAAGCGCAACCCGTCTCGATTAACTGCAGTTACGTTGACCCGGTTGGACCAGGAACGCTTCAAGAACGTCGCCCGGCGAGTGCGCGAGGAGACTGGGTGCGGCGGATTTCCTCTGCTCGATTCATGCGCTGGCTGGTGATTCGCAGCGTGGAAGAGGAGGAACACACTGTCCTACTAACTGTGTTGAATGGTGTTTTAGCAAAAATTGATCAAATAGCAGGAATACACTGCCCTGCTAAGTCTGTTGAATGGTATCAGAAATTGAGCAAATTAAATACTTCTATGTACTGCAGCTGTACGTATTTTCTTCGCGCAGGCCTTAAACTCGAGCAGCTTATCTGGTATCTCGGGTAGCCCAGTAAAAATCTGGAGATGTATAGAATACTCCATTGAAAGGCTCTGATAAGAGCGCGGGGTGTCCTGAGCTGTCCGAAAGGACAGTGGAATCTAAACAAACAAACAAACTGCTGAAGCAATGGCAGAAACAAATAGTAGCTAGAGGAGAGTAGGAAAACATGTTTACATTACATAGTTACAAAATGCATACTAGGTAAATGTGAAAATTGATCTAATTTTTTTGCTTTATGTTTGGTACTAATCTATTAACTTAAAGAACGCAGAAGCGATTGAATTGTTCAGCCAGAAGGATCGGGCACCCTTCATAGTGCAAACAAAATGAGGGTCGTAGTGTGGCAAGACCAGTTGCAAGGTTTTGAGACGCCTGTTGAGAATTTCTCATGGCGATGAGCCTAAGCTACTGTTCGGCATGGATTTAAAAATTCGGCCTTGGTAGCCTGGTCCGGCGAAATTTTCGACATGTGGGCTGTGTTTGGTGTACAGATGCGCTAACATGGACTCGCTCAACCACACTTCGACCTCGCACCTGGGAACCGGACAACTGTAGTCGAAACTACAACTGTGGTCTCTCAGTATTTTTTGCTGCGACAGCTTTTTCCGGATCATGGACACGTCACACAGGCCATATCTAGAAGTATGTTTAGACGCCGAAAGAACTGTTGCAATTTTTGAGATAACAAACGGTACGACCGTCGATTCAGGAAAGACCGTATATAGTAGAAACTTTTTATTCAAATTCATTACATTCTATCACGGCTCGGAGTTCCTAGTCCAAACACCTGCAAGTATATAAGGTTTACTTGTGCATAGAGATGAAAAATTTCCTCGCCCCCCCAAGAACTGTGTGAACAAGAGACTTACCACTCCTTCAGATAGCTGCCACCAGAAGTGCCACTGGTGCTGACGGCACTTTTAACGATGTCCAGCTCTGCCTGAAATTCAATGGTTGGGAATTTGATTGCAACACAGTTTATCCACCTGGGTATGGAAGAAGCCATCGCTGCTCAGATACCCCTCCTCAAACAGACTGGGCACCCCTCTCGGGAGTAACCACCAACCCCATCCTGTCTCTTCTCAGCTCAACTGCCAATGGTGCTGGTTGCAGAGGTAGTTGGGCCCAGTCTCTGTGAGCACAGACAACTTCTACAGACGGCCACGTACTGCAGAAACACACCGCAGTTGTCTGCTCTTCCTTTCCTTCTGAGTCACCATAGCCGTTTGGACAGAGAGAGACCCTCCACAACTGAGTCTCACCAATCAACCAACCCGTTGGTGGCACACTCTTGCAGAAGACTCGTTCGCTCGGCACCATATAGGGAGACAAACTGCTCCACTAAAATCGATATATAATTATTTTGTAAATTAAAAGCTTTTTCTTTGTTTGAACTCACAAGCGAGCGTTTCTCCCCCGATCCACAAGTGTAGGGGCGCCCGACGCGGCGTACCAGGCACCTTGAGCTTAGGCATATTTTGTCTTCAACCCTAAAAGTGGGTATCTGGCATAGGACCTCTTTAGTCCTTGTAATTATGAAAATAAGCGGTGATGACTGTGTCAATTAGATCTTAACCAGTTTGCCTGAGCTGCTATATAGACTTAAATATGCCCTTATGAACATTATACCCAAGCACATCACACGCTGTGATTAGTTTCAGTTACGGCATTTGTTACAGATGAAGCAGTTGCTGACCCGATTCGCACCAACAAGCAGTTGATTCAAACAGAAGAAGCCGCTCCATCACGTTTACCTGATTTCTGAAGTCAACCGTCTGAACGCTAGTCTAAATTGCCAATGAACGTAAAACTGCTTATCAACGACAAGCTATACTGCGAGGAAGCTCTGCTCACAGTCAACATAGACCGGTATCATCCTGCTTGATAAGAAAATCAGGTTAGTTGTTTCCCGCCGACTACGCTATCAATATAACTGATGTTAAATGCTTCTTAGTACAAACAACCGGAATATAACAGTGAGGTACTTAACGCCGTTTATGGTACTGGCACCATATAAGGTACCGGTACCTACGTTCGGCCACTGTGGTACTATGTATATATCTGGCCGGTACTATGTGTTGCCAGTAGCTTAGGTACCGGTACAACAAACGACGTTTAGTGCGTGACGTATAACCCATAGTCAATGAACTAATATAACTTCGATGAAAAATAGTAGATTCACCAAACTCAACCTACATACGCCTTCAACTTGAAAATTTGGAGGTCTGGCTTGGCTGAGTCGGGTTGAGGTTGTTTGTAAAGCGAGACTGTAGCTTGCATCAAAGCACGAGAAAGAGAATTTGGCAGTTATGCCATGTTACAATTAACTTATTTTAGATCGACTGTTTACAGGCCAATTGGAGTATGAATCTATTTACTAATGGTTCTTTATATTTGTTATGACAATGTATGACGTTAAAGATTTGTCAGTGATTAGATATTTTACCTGCTTTGTTGTGATGTGTTGGCAGAGTAAGCTAAAACTAATAACTACCGAAAGTAGTGCGTTTCATAAGCTAAAGAATTTTGAATCTAAAAGCAAGATACAAATGACTACATGAAACATAGAATTGCCCCTAACAGATTTTAAGTTTGAGTAAAGCAAACAATTTATATAGCGCGTGATTGCTTCATGTAAACGAATGTAAATCACAAGAGACTACTGAACTTTTACCAGCAAGAGTAGACGCCTATTAAAGGCAGATAGAATAATTACAAATAGGCATGCAGAGAACATCTATCAGCAGTGGACCGCTCATTCTAGTTAATTAGTTAATTAAGGGAATAATTAGTTAGGAAAGTCGCGTGGTTTTCCCCATAGCATTTGGGTGAGCACTTTAAACCTGGGCGTAATGCCTTCTACAACTACTCCACCTGAGCGACTAATAGCTGCTTTCCACAAATCGTATTCGGCTCTGGCACTAGGCAGTAGAAGCTCGTCATTCTTACGGCCAAACAGTAAAAAGCCCTTGCATAGCTCTGATGGCCTGCTCTACCAGAAGCGCGGCGAGGCAGAGGTTAGATAGAGGTATGACCCCGGTTTTGCGTGTAAGTAATCAGCTCTTTTGTGTAGCGCGTATTGCGTACAATGTTTTATGTATGTACAATATACAAATGAAAAGGCAAATATTTGTCTGTCTGCTTATTGTAAATCTAATGATCTGTTCACTAAAATTGCCTAACGGTTTGAACCGCTATTGCTTAGCTAGGTGCTAATTAAGAGCGGCTCAGAGAGGAACAGGTTGTCAAAGTTGTTATCGCAGAGCCTGATGCAAAAGAGCAAGGGACTCGAGTGACTTTTTATGCGGCGCGTTGCGGATTCCGAATGTCCCTAGCTAGTAAGGGAATAGAGGTCACATTCCCTAAAACCCTAGGGAGAGACGGAATTCCACTTCTCCCTAGGGGGATTCCGAATATCCCTGAATTCTCGAACTCTCGAACTTAGGATACATTTACAATAATGTCGATCTCGAACACTGCCCAGTTCCGCAGGGAAGTAGCACGTCAGCACATTGCACCCGAAACCACGGCATGAAAGTACCACTTCCAGGCCTCATCTAAAAATTGATAGTTGAGGTGTCGAATCGGATTCAAACCATGCGAGAAAGAACTGTCAATCAAGTGCCTCAACTGAATGATGCCGCCAGCTCTGTACAATCTGCTGTCAGTGCCGCAAGTGTCTCCAGAGTGTCAACGGAACTATTGGTGTATAGTTAGGTTTCTTCAATTGTGCACATACGTACATCACACGCTGAGAGAAACAAACTGATGATGGTTTGTTGCCATCCCGGCCAATAAAAGTGGTTACTCACTGCAGGGGCCATCTTTGCGTGGCCCAAGTATGCTATTTCGTGGATCTCCCTCAGGAGCAGTGTCACAGCATTTTCTGGGATAACTAAAAGAGGTTTTTGTTTACAAGGTTTATACAATAAACCATTTTGAAGAATAAAATTACGAGAGCGAAATCGGAGCTTCCGGGCTTGGACCGGGTTGGTCGGTAATGTATTAGCACAAAAAGTAAATATGGGAGCATATCGGGTTGGTTAGCCTGGCTCTGGGCTAACGCTTTGAGACCAATGAGCTTATTCATCCGTGGGGTGGCAAGAAATTAGTATGAAGTGTAAAAACCGTATCGGTGGCACAGTGTGGGTTTCGAGTTGGCGTCAAAACAGCTGGGCTGCGTGAGAGCGTGTCAGCTAGTGTTTTGTGTACCTGGCCGGTATCGAATTTCAAAAGTATACCAGTGGCGTATCCAGGATTTTGGAAAGGGGGGTGTAAAATTTTGAAAGTGCCTGGTTGGGCCGCTGCCCAACCAGGGTAAGAAAATTTAGCAAAATTAGCCTTCAAAAACGCGTTTAAAACGCATTCCGAGCTTAAAATCAACAGAAATGACAAGTTTTAGTAGTTTATAATGGCCTGGTTGGGCTTCTGCCCGACCAGGGCGAGAAAATTTTGAAAATTTGGCCTTCAAAAACGCATTTAGAAGGCATTCTGAGCACAAAATAGACAGTTTTAGTACATAATTCATTATTTTCTTATATTTTTGACAGACTTTTTCTTCCTACCTCCACCGCAAAGGGGGGTGTACACACCCTACACCCCCCCCTGGATACGCCACTGAAGTATACTGTAGTAATTCCAATTGCCATCGTATTAGCAAGCCTGTTGATCTATCTTTGGCTTTGGAGTCGGCATTAAAAGTATACGCCAAGCTTTGTTGGTCAGTACGTAATTGAAAAGGTCGGCCAAGACCTTTGACTAGTAGTCATAACAAGACTAACCCAGGTTCACATAGTACCTTCGTCACGGTATGAATTCACTCATCCAGATCATCGATTCATAGAGAGGAAAAGGTGTCTTCCGGCGTGCATTCGAGGTTGCTTGAGAAGAGCCGGACAGTGGCTCTCGAGCTTTCCTCTCAGCGCAAAACTCAGTTCTTAGTGCCTACCATCCCTTTATGCAGTTGTCAACTAAATCTACGTATATACCTATTTTGTGCTATAAACTAGATGTGCAAGCTCACCATCCCAGCCCATCTCTTTCGAAATCGTTGTCCACAAGTTGTTCACATTAAAAGTCTTTATGCAGGGCTGTTTGTTTTCCGGAAAAAAACTCAAGCCGGTTTTTTTCGGTTTTTTCCAGTTTTTTTCCGGTTTTTTCCAAAAGTTCTTTTCCGAGATGACAGAAAAAATTTTAACAATCGTTTTTTATTGCAGAATTCAACGAAATAGCGTGAGTTTTATTACGAAATGCACTAATTTCATCTTTTAGAGTAGTAATTTCATTTTAAAACAACAAAAATACCATAACAAAAGTTGCCTGAAAATGGTACCAGTATTGTTTTGCCAAAAACAGCTAAGTTATGCCAGGAAAATGCTTGTAAGGCTTCTATTAACGTAAATTCAAAGCATTTGAAGCGAATTTAACCAGGTATTTTGCCTATTTCCTTTAAAAACGTGTTTGAGTTTTCTACCCCATTTTAGGTTTTTTCCGAGCCCCTAGGAAAAAAAGCGGGTTTTTTTTTAAAAAAAAAACGAAAAAACCGAGGATAAAAACCGACCCAACAGCCCTGTTTATGATCTTTGAGCTTCGGATTTAAAATGTGAGGGTAACATAACGATTGACAAGCTCTGTCAATTTCTCGGTTTCTTCCAACCATTCTGACATGTTTTCGGCCTAAACAAGCTACCCAAATGCAACGGAATTCTTAATTCAGATGAAAAAAGTTTAGCACAACGCAACCCTTAATTCGTGGCTATTTCTTATTTTGTAGCATGCTGGCTGATCGATCTAATCTCGGCAGGAAATTTGTGAAACAGTAGAAAGCTGATGGTTTGGCCTCCAATGCCTCTGATGAGAAGCGGATCAAAGCGGCACAAAAAGCCGCCCGCGCTGATGCAAATCATCCAAGTTCGCAGACGTCCATTCGTACGCCCGGGCGCTACTGCGCCTTCCTTCCGTCTCCATATCACGTCAACACGTCCACGCTCAGCTTCCGTCGTCGGTTCAAAGCTTGCTTCAAATGCGGCTCCCTGTCGCACTTCCAGCGGGACTGTGAAACAGGCCGTAGCTCCGCCGGCCGCTCCAGCAGCTGAGCCTTCTGCTCTTATTCAATTGGATTCTGTGTCACAAGATGATCCTGTTTTCACTTTTTCTTAGGTCGAATTTCTAGATTCGATTTCTTATCCAGCTTTTGCTTGCCTCTCCCTTAGGAAAGTTTTTGTGTGATCACTGGGATTCGATTTCGTTTATTCCTATTAATCTGCGCCGCTCTATCTCTTTCTGGGAGTCTATTCCCGTTCACGCTCAATGCTCAATATTTCTGCTCAATGCGATTCGCTTCGGCTACCATATACCCTTTCTTTCTCAGTCATCGCCGTTCTGTGGCCCAATAGTCGCTCTACCTTGGCTCATCCCGACTTTGTTTTTACTGCAGTTTGCGAATTATTTCGTAACGGGTGGGCTGTACCTGTCGTTTCCCCCACCGTTGTGTGTCAACCCGCTCCAGGTGCCCGCACAGTCTAATGGTAAAAAGCGACTCATTCTGGAGCTTACTTATGGTTATCGTTTTGTTTTGAAGCAGTCATTTCGGCTGGATGGTCTCCACCAGGCCGTCCCGTATTTCATTAATCACGGATGGGCCTTTTAAGGTGGATCTCACAAAAAGTTTTTGGACCTACAACCTACAAGATTGTGCCTATTGGCTACATGATATTGCAACAGCGCGAACCGGTAAAGACAATGCCTGACTCAATTGGACGCAGTCGTTATGACACCGCAGTTTCTGGCCCCTTGTATATGGTTTGCCGTACTGAAGCTTTTCGGTCGTCAACTATTGAACCACACGTAAACGATTTGTTGGATATTTGCCCAGATTATTTGAAGAATGATAAGTCAGTTCGTCATAATGAGCCCATCCTTAACAAAATTTTTACAGAGAAACTTAAAAAAATTCATCTTTCTGGCTTCCTCTTGTTTCAATAAAGTGTGCACCGTTCTTCTTAGATAGACATTGTGCATCCTGTTGCCCACTAACACTCTTTCTGCGTAATTTCGTTACTAACATGTCTTGGTGCTTGGGCAAAAAAATATAAAGAAGCTACTCAATTTGGAGTAGTACTCACATAGACTCACGCTTTGCGCGCGGCTGTTTTTAGCATAAATGTGATTTGGAAAATGAAAGTGCAAAAAAGGTGATTGGTCAGTAACGCTTTTTGTCAGACAATGCACAGTGCTGCAGGGATGTGAGGTGGGAAAAAAACACCGGAAAAAAACTGTTTTTTTCCGGAAAAAAACCGGTTTTTTTCCTAAGGGTCGGAAAAAAACATAAATCGCGGAAAAAAACTCAAGCTAAAAATAGCTAATTTACGTCATTTTTCGTTTAAAAAATGGACTTTTGCTATGTATAATAGGCCATACTGACTCAAAACTGTTAGAAAAACAACAAAAAAGACCAAATTTGGCATGAAAAAACAAAAATGCAAACTGCTGTAAGAAACTTTGCATATAGCGTTATTTATGGAACCTGTCAGGCACTGTTTCATGCCTGTTTCGTGATTTATATCAATGTAACACGTGTATTTCTGGTCTAACAAGACTGAGGAAGGCGCTAGAAAGCGTTAGGAATCATAAAACCAGCCTAGGATACTCAGAACTTGGGCTGGAGTTTTTTTCCGCGATTTAGGAAAAAAACCGGAAAAAAACTGGAAAAAAACAGGCCGAGGTTTTTTTCGGAAAAATATACAACCCTGCAGTGCTGCATACAACGTGTGATTGGCGAGCAGTGTGGTGCACTTTTTATCTAGGTAACTAGGTAACTAGGTATACCTAGTATTACCTAGTTAATATGAGGGAAAAGTACCTAGATTTACTTTACCTAGTTGCTGGTTACTCTATTTTACCTAGTTTTACTTTACCTAGTTTTAAATCCACATAACTAGGTACTTCTAGGTAGAACAAGTTTACCTAGTTTGATATTTTCAGTTTTACGTTGCTTTTTCAGTTAGCAAACCTTCAAATTTCCGGCTTTCCCACAATTACAGTGGCCCAGAGAATGAATTTCTGACTTATTTGATCAATAAAATACAAATATTTACTTGAAATGTGTCAAATTTCGTAAATTTTAACTCCTCTAACTTCATCATTGTTCTTTTGAACCAAAAATTATATTTTGACTTGATTTCGAGCGTTTTAGGTTTACCTAGTATTACCTAGTTTTTCTGGGCTTTACCTAGTATTACTTTACCTAGTTTCTTAGCTGAGAACTTTACCTAGTATTACTTTACCTAGTTTTTTAGGTGACAACTTTACCTAGTATTACTTTACCTAGTTTCAAATTTTCAAAATGCACCACACTGTTGGCGAGTCACGTTTTTTTGAAAATTTCAGTGATTTTAAAAACATATTTTGCGTGATTACCATTTTAGGCACGCATTGCATGTCCGTATGGCCAGGCACGCAAAAAATTTCTGCGTCTAAGAGAAAGGTGTTCTAGCGCTTATGTACACTGAGGATAATGTAATGTCAATTGGATTTATTCATATGGCGACAAAATACTTGAGGAGATTCCTGTTGCAATGTATGCGTTAGACGCGGCGGTCGCCGAGACGTGATCGCGCCAATCAGCGCCCAGTGGGCCGGGCTTCAGCCGGCCCAGTTGCGGCCGCTGCTTGCGCTTCATTCACGTTCATTCTTCAGTTGACCTCTGGTCGTTTTCTCTCTTATCCCGATCCATTCCGCTTGTTCTTCACTTCTACATGGCTTCCAACGATGGCGCTGCTTCACAAGTTACTGCTGAAGCTGCAGGTGTCAACAACAGAGAGAGGACTTCTCAGGGCCCTGTTGGGTCAACTACATTGGGGAACACTTCATACAGGCTGTGCCAGACCTGCCAGAGTTGGTCACGAAGAACGCCGTCCCACCAAAGTCTTGGGCATTCGAATACAGTCAACTCGTGTATCCTGCAGACTAATCGACTCAGAGGGAAAGGATGATTCCGGACCATTCGCCATTCGCCTGGCGAACGTTGTTACATTAAAGCCATAAAACAACGGGACTGGCAGGATGCCTCGGGACTAGGATACCACTCATCCAAGTAGAAGTCACCGAGTTATAATCCACCGGCTGTCACTGCGTAGAATATATGTAATAATCTAATTGATCGCAGTCGTTGTCAATCTGTCTGATAAGCTTGTGCAGTCGATTTTGGTTCTGAACAAAAGTATGTTCCACCAGCTTACCGATCACACTTTCCAGCCTGGAAATTAATTGTTTTTGTGAAAGACCATCGCAATCGATTTCACGTCGATAAAGCGCGTCCTGAAAGAGAATTATCTGGCCACTTAGGGTGGCGAACAATTTTTTTCTAGTTTGTCCAAGTCCGGCTCGCCTATCACTCGTGTGTACATCCGGTTGTAGAAATAGACCGTGAGGGACTTGGATTCTTCGTCCACCCACCGGGTCTCCCACCAATGCACCAACCCGTGGGTGGCACATTCTTGTAAGAGGCTTGTGCGCTCGCTACCATAGAGCAACACAAACTGCTCATCTAAAAATCGATGTACAGGGTGGGCCATTTATCTATTCCCGGTTTCATATAACCATAACTTTTTTTCCAGTCAGATCGATTTTATTAAAATTTTACATACAAATGTCTTAACACTTCAAATTTTTACAGTTAAAATTTAAAATTAATCCTTCACTCTGGTCGCTAGTTATGCGTCTTCACGTGCGGAATTTTCTTTGAACCGCTACCACGCTCTGCATCCAATCAAATCACACCACGCATTTAGCACGCTCCTTTATGGTAAAAGACATTCTATAATTAAAAAATTAAACGGAATATAAAGGGTTCCTAAAGCATCGATACAAAAATTGTCATCAGAAGGCAGAAAGAAACAAATCGCCACCCTCGTTCTGTACTACGAGTAATAACACAGTGCAATAACGAACTTTTGAAAAGTTTACTGTTATTCAGACATTTCATGTCAGAACGCGCTAAAATTTTAACAGTAAAAACTTGAAGTATCAGGGTGTATCTATACAAAATTTCAGCAAAATCGGTCTGTGTAGGAAAAAGTTATGTCCTAATGAAACCGGGAATAGATAAATGGCCCACCCTGTACAATTATTTTTGTAAAATTAAAAAACGTTTTCTTCGTTTGAACTCACAGGCGAGCGTTTCTGCGCTAAGCCACAGAAAGCCGACAGGTCTCTGACGGGCACCCAGGTCCTATTCGAACAACGACACGCGACGGACGGCGCATTGTAGAGTAAAATTGAACGCCTCCGATAGAGTGGAGTACTCTTTGAGGTAGACCGAGAGGGTAATCGCCGCTTGTACCAACCGCTCCATATTCTTTGCCCCGATGTCTTCTTTGCTTGATGGTAGTTTTAGCGAAGCCAGTTTTATCTACAGAGAGAGACAGAAACCAGCTCGTGTAAACAAACCATTATCTAAAAGTTTTGATCGCTTTGATGTAAAGACAGTTTGGGAACTGCACAGACGATGGTTTGTTTACATAGAATCTACTCTAGTTGTTGTCACTCTGTCTCACTCAGCTAACATTGGTTAGGATCACTAGGTATTGAATCATTTTCCAGTCTGTTACTTAGTTTCTTTATTGCTGGAGAACAGACGCTAGAGGACAGGTGGCTAAAGCACAAACTGTGTACATAATACTATTATAAAATTTGTTGTCGTAATTGGCATTTCACCAACCAACAATGCAATATTTTCAATTAAAATCACCATAAAACCACAAGAGTTTGTGTATTATCTTCTGGTGATGGTTCTGATCTTCCAAAACATCGATGCTGTAGGGACAGATAGAGCAATGGCTGCTTGGACAAGGCGTTCCATTTCCGTTTTCAAAAGTTTTTCTTGGCGAGGAGAAAGTAGGTGTGTAGAGACAGAAGAAATTTCTTTTCCCAAAAGCTTGTAGAGACAGTCTCAAACGATATTGTTATTTTTGTAAATTAAGAGCCACATTTTATAAAACCGGGGCGGGTCGCGGAACATGAAAAATTTCGACCTATAGCCCTATAGCTCTGTAGACCTCATTAGGTTCAAAATATTTACAAGATAACAGTATTTCTCATTATTTTCTATAAAAGTTTCAAACGATATTGTTATTTTTGTAAATTAAGAGCCACATTTTATAAAACCGGGGCGGGTCGCGGAACATGAAAAATTTCGACCTATAGCCCTATAGCTCTGTAGACCTCATTAGGTTCAAAATATTTACAAGATAACAGTATTTCTCATTATTTTCTATAAAAGTTTCAAAATATGACCGTTAGTTTATCAAAAAGCCCCTTACCAGGATCGGTACAATGAAAAAATATAGAAATATGTATACAAAACAAATACTTTTTACCTTATCGTCATAAACTTAAATCAATTTCCACATTTACCTAATGTAGACACTGTGTAACTATGTAATGTAAACATGTTTCCTACTCTCCTCTAGCTATTGTTTCTTTTCACTCTGCCTCAGCAGTATTCTATACATTTGGTCTAATTCAGAACCGCAAATGTTTCCAGCCACAATAATGCATAGTACTGATTAATGCAATGAATGTGAGAATCTCATTGACGACATAGGGTTCTGCTCGGTTTCCCATCATTCCATATTTGCTGTCGAGGTGGTGTGGTGTTGTGGCATCCTTGACGTCAATTATCACTATGGGGAGGTCTGGTTGTGGCCACCACACTTCAGTGAGTGGAGCGATCGAGTCGATATTCTGTACTGCTCCACCATAATACAGCGTGTTTGGGAATTCCATGAGTCCTTGATGTGAACGGTGATTCTTGAGGAGGCAACAAAAGCCTATGCCATTTGGCTGTCTTCCAGTTGCTTGTCCACGCTCAGTGTATGGTCTTTGAACTACTACATGATACTGTGGCGGCCGCGCTACCACAACTATAACAGAATATTAATTACGCGGATTCGGGGGCTGTTTACTGACCTGGGCGGTAGAACTAGAAAGGAAAAAGTTTATTTTTAACGCCCAAGCATTAACCCAACGTACCAAATATCGCTCCGGAGCGTGGGCCCAAAACAGTGACTACGCGGATCTTGCCTCGTTTCTGGACCGACTGATTTTGCCGTGGCTCGGCAGATCTTAAAAGATATCGCAAAACCCGGTTTCCTAGGCCGCGGAGGCTGAGCCGGCGGTGACGAAATCAGAAAAACTGTATCGTCGCCCCCAACTCATTCATTAGGCGGCATAGGACACAGAGTTCTTAATGAGGATCTGTCAGAGCCAGGGCCACCAGAGCGAAACTACGACAGAATGACAAATTCTAACTGATACCATCTAGTGCGCGCGCAGTAGGTCATTAAAACTGGCAATTAGAAATAACAAATTCGGCACGTTTACACAATTACGTGTTACGAAAGTTCACCTTAGAAAAACCTAGAAAAAAGCGGTAAAATCTTGCACTTCCGGCCGATTGAAACTTCCTGTAATATGATACAGTACATTTTGTCACACCTCCAAACCTTGAAAAAGTGGCGTCCCGACACTTGTTAGTTAAGCTAAAATTACTAGGGTATTACCTATGGAGGTGGGCGATCGGATAACTCAAAAAGAAAAATGACAATTCAGTAAGCACACGCGGGCAATATCAATACAGTTACAGTATCAATAAAATTAGCAAGTAAATTAAATACGCGGATACAGCAAGGTATTACGAAATCTAGTGAATGCGCGGATACAGCAAGTAGTACAGAACCTAAGATCTTCGTCTCGCACTTGTCAGCTAGTTGAGCCAAATCCGGAGGCTCCTCGGGTAGTCTCAGAGAGCTTGGCGACTTTCTCTAGTCGGAAACGGTAGTATGGTACACAAATCAGTTGAGCGACACGTTGGCCAGCGTTGAGACTCTGAGGCTGGTCGGTGAGGTTGATGAGCATAAGTCTGACAGTCCCACGATAGTCACTATCGATGATCGATCCAATCAAATGAATTCCTTGCCGGGCAACTGAACTGCGGTCGGCCAATTGTCCGTAGCATGGGGCCGTTCATAAACGACGTCGTTCCAAAATCCCGATTTTTCGGACCCCCCCCTCCCCCCAAAATCGCCTTGCGTCGTTTCTTGGGAACCCCCCCCCCTATGGCGACGTCGTTTTCTGTTTACCCCCCCCCCCCCGATAAAAGGGCAGTACATACAGTACTGTCACGTTTTTTTGTTACCATACTGCGCAATCAATAGAATAAATCCCTACAACCACTCTGGAAAGCTTTTCTGTATGGAGAAACGTTTGACAGAATGTGCATAAATCGAAAATAATGTAATTGAAGTACCCTAAAATTTATAAAAAAGCGACGTCGTTTTTTGCTAACCCCCTCCCCCTCCTGGTGCGTCGTCTATCGTCGCATTTCAGCCGACCCCCCCTCCCCCCCTCTGGAACGACGTCGTTTATGAACGGCCCCCATGAAGGTGGAAGTTCGAAAGCTACTCCAGTGTCGATTTCAGTCACAACATGGGGAAGCAGCTGAATGCTGGTCTGCACGGATAGGTCAATACCAGCAGCACCGTCTGAGCCATAAGATGGTGGTACAGTACAAATGGACATGGGGAATTGTCGGAAAGGAAGTACAGCATAGTTAGAGGGGATTGACAGAGCAGGGACCAGAGCTGACACAACGTCAGGCTCTGTTTGAGTTGTCGAGTCGCAGAAATATGCAGGTTCAGTCTGTACTGATGATTGAGAAACAGTTTTGGTGTACACGGATGAACAGTCAGTATTAGTGAGCTGAGTGCTGTCTGAAATAGTCCAATCAATATCAGAGAAGTTTGAAGGTAGTGTGATCTCAGAGACATGTTCAGACAGAGGAGTAAGGGGGTGCGAGAATAGAGAGGGTTTTAGGGATGGTGGTGGTACAGAAACATTGCTGACAGTAGGTTCAGAGGAACAGTGAGGGACAGAAGTGCCAACTGTGTTGGTGGTACATGCAGTGACAGAAACAGTAGGGTCAAGTACAACAGTAGGGTCAGACAGAACAGAGGAACGGTGCAATTTCTTTGTGCAGATCTTTTGGTGCATTTGCAGAATTTCTGCAGAAAAGTCACTGTGAGCTTTAGGAGGAGGTGGTCGAGGTGGTGGTTTGTGCTGTTGTAGTGGAATCAGTGCAGTGCGTGGCATGGTGTGTGCAACAGAGCTTTGTTGTTGCGGTTGGCAGTCTTCCAACAGTTCAGAGTCCGAGTAGGTGTCAAAGTCGTGAGCTGATGTACTGGCAGTGGTGTTAGCGGTCAAGTGAGCAGATGCAGGCACAACAGGGGCTTCCATCAAGTGAGGATGCTCAATACGTCTCCGTGGTAGTTCAGGTGATTGATTGCGCGGATGTGAGGCTGAGCTGGTGCGAGGTAGTGTCTTTCTGGCAAAGCTCAAACGTTCAAGAAACACAGGAGCGATAAGGACAGAGTTAGTGACATGACGAGTATGCAAATTGTAGTGGTGCAAAACAGGAATGGAATCGGTAATTGATTCTGAATGGTTGGGTTGTTCCGATTCCATAGAGTGAACTGTTTCAACTGAATCAGCTGACTCTACATTAGTAGGAAGGGGGTCTGGCACAAGGTGCTGGGCATAGTTTGAGGTCGTTTAGATTGACCCAAACAGCCTTAGAAGAAGCTAATTGGATTTTGAGAAATTTTAAGAAATTCTCAACAGGCGTCTCAAAACCTTGCAACTGGTCATGCCATGCTATGAGCCTCATTTTGTTTGCACTATGCAGGGTACCCGATCCTTCTGGCTAAACGATTCAATCGCTTGTGCGTTCTTTAAGCTAATAGATTAATACCAAACACAATCTTAGATCAATTTCCACATTTACCTAGTTTATGCATTGTGTAACTATGTAATGTAATCTTGTTTTCCTACTCTCCTCTAGCAACGTTTTATTAACAGCCGCACGCAACAGACCAACCAACTCTCTCTGACCAAATCCCTCTCTTGCTAACTATTACAATGTCGCACATGGCGCATACTATTACAATTACCAGAATATTCGGTGCTCGCACGTGTGTTTGGCACTACTATATAATTAACATTACTATTGCACGTGTAAGTAGATATGGTAATTACTAAACGTAATACTAAATTCACCATCACACTTGTTCAGATGCAAACCATCTTTGTTGTAGAAACAAGTATGAAAAAGCAACAAGCACCTGGTTCCATATTGTCAATGAAACTGACCATGTACTGGAGCTCCCGTCTACTCCTGACCAGCAGTTTAGTTCAGTGGAAGGATTTCAACTTTTGTGCCTGATATAATTTGGCACCTATGTCTCAGAACATGTCATAAGTGCATTCGACCAAGGCACAATTGCCAGTTGCCAGCAATTGCTCCTTCAGCCTTTCACACTGACTGAGCTTGGCATCGGCATCTTGGCTTGGCATAAACAACATAACGCATCACCTCCACTCTCACCGGGTACCACTTCTTCATCAGCTCTTTGATTCATTCATCTTTGATCGGTTCAAACTTGGATCCCAGCTCTCTATCAACTTGATGTCCAGTGGGTTTCCGTTCTTCGAATCCTTTTCCAAAAAACGCTTGGCCACATAGGAGTAGTATCTCTTTGGCGCAGATCATGCACAAATATGTGTAGGAGGCCAACGTTGGGCGCGGGAACGCACGAATGGTCGGGCATACATCGCGTCTAAGGGCCGTCAGTAAATGTTTAGGCCGGCGGCCAACCCTCGCCGAGGTCACGGGTCAGATTAGAACTCTGACAGCTCCGGCCATGGCCGCTGGACGTTGGCCGGCGGCCTAACTCATTTACTGACGCTGACGGTCCCTTAGAAAGCTCGGCCGGCGCCGGCCGGGGGGGGGTCTGAGCCAAAATTATGGGAGGGGTGTAAAGCACTAAAAAACGCTCAAAAATCGAGAAAAATCGCAATTTTTCGGCAAAAAATCGTAAAAATAACTAATTTGGGCTGAAATACAGCTAAAAAGTGCTGTTCTTTAGGCGATTTTGGCAATTTTTGTGCCTGAAATTGTAAAAAATTGCAAACATTTGCTCGAAAATTTACTTGCCAGAAAAATCGGAGGGGGGGGGTCGGCGAAATCGTCTCGGGGGGGGGGGGGGGTCTGGCCTAAGTCGGGTGGGGGCAGACCCCCCGGACCCCCTGTTACATGTATGACTCGGTCAGATGTACAAGGATTTATACATGTCATGAACTATTTGAGTTGTCTGAAATTTGTCATAATAATTGTTCTTGTACTGGTGTCCTGGTAGCAACTTTTCCTGCCATGCACCCAGCGTTAGACACATAGTAGGGGTTCGACCCCGGTGATTGCCTCGCATGTGGCCCTTTACGGGTTCGCTACTGGTCTGTCTGGTGTACATGTGCGTTGTACAAGTACCTTCATTTACGATACAGAAATATTGCATGTGTATTTTAATAATAAAAGTGTCAGTGACAGTGATACAATATTATTTTACAGATCATTAACGGGAAAAGACGGCGTTTCTGTCACAGAGCAGTTTCGAAGAGAGAAGGCCAGGAATATGGTGATCTTTCTGACTTTCATATCTGTCTACAACAAAATATGTACACAAAAGTTCAACATTGACACCTAAAACAGTCAAATCAGGGAACTGTAAAGAAAAAGGAGACAGTGTCTAACTGCTAAGAATTATTATTATTTAGCAAATTTTTTCGTGTCAGTGTCACGACTTACCCTTACAAGTTTCTGCCACAAGCGGGCCGGCGTGTTGGTGGTCTTGGGAACGAAAGTAGTTTTTTATTTAAACAGGATCAAGACATAAGCGACGAAGGAGTGATTCTTACTGGCCGACCGCGGAGTTAAATACGACCCAGATCTGGAGACCTTAGGGCGTATTTTCCGAAAACACTTTGCCCCTATTCAACTCCACGATCTAAGCCTTGACATCCAAATTATTGAACAAAAAGAAATTTAGAACGCGCGCGCCGGCGCACATGATCCTATTAGTTTGACGAGTAGTGGGTTTGACAGGTACTACATTTTAAAATATTTGTGCGCGTGAAAAGAAAGAGGCCGCTGACCTTTTCCAGGCATCAGATTGTGCTTTTTGTAGTACGCGGATAGTAAATATGATACTTATAATTAGTTATAATACAAATCACATATTTCACAATGCAATTTTTCATTCTCAGGTTCACAACTGGCCGGGGTCTGACTTTGGATGAAGCTCTTGTCGATGCTAGTCCAGAAACGTTCGACTACTCTCTAATCCTAATTCTGCCGTTTTAAACGGCAAAATATTTTGCTCATAGCATTCAGGACAATATTTTGCTAAACTTGGCAAAATATCTGCTCGGCCGATTCGGCAAAATATCTTGCCCTGTAGGTGTTAGCAGAATAATTGCCGGAACAGTTTAAGCTGCACAGTTTTTGGTAGGTGGCGCCCAGAGGCCCCTCTTGTCTGTGTATGCCAGCTTGTTTGAATCATGCCGTTTTCTTTGACGCTGTTAGCTGTTAGCGGCCGCTTGGCTGGCTAATGTATTTGCTCCGAAGCGAAGAGTTGCCTCCAGTTCACTGAGCCGTCGCTCGCATGGCCCACTGTCGAAGAAAGATTTACTGCTTGATGTCCCGCTACCGTAGGTACTTCATATTTTTACGTCATGTTTTTAGAAATGTCAAAATTCAGGGGATTCGGACTACTCATACTTTTAGAAATGTCAAAATTCAGGGGATTCGGACTACTCATACTTTTCGAAATGTCAAAATTCAGGGGATTCGGACTACTCATACTTCTAGAAATGTCAAAATTCAGGGGATTCGGACTACTCATACTTTTAGAAATGTCAAAATTCAGGGGATTCGGACTACTCATACTTCTAGAAATGTCAAAATTCAGGGGATTCGGACTACTCATACTTCTAGAAATGTCAAAATTCAGGGGAATCGGACTACTCATAGCGATAAGAGAAATCTAAGAATAGAATTCAGAGTGAGCTTTTCCTACAGACTCACATTTTTAAACTCCGATTTGTGGGGAATCTGTCAAGAAAGGCAACACCTACAGAGAGTTTGCAACGCAACTAAAGTACCCCCCAGTGCAGATTTGTAGACAGTTTTCCCAATATTTTACTCGTGTCTAGGGGATTCTTGGCCAACAAACAAATGTATGTAGATTCATACCTTTCAACGATCGGCCTAATAGTACATAATGTTTGTGTGTGTGTACTGAATTGGCTATGTATTCACTTTTGTTAGGCTGATATGCGGATGCGGCACTCCGTGAGGCAGTTGAAGTGACTATGGAGTTATCATCCCGGCACTTACAATGTAGCACTGCCTTTACCTGCCTGCACTGCTGATGGAAAGAGGTCCAGAAAACATTTGTGAACTCCTGGAATTCGTGTCTTGCTGCCTATTAGTAGTGGAGGAGACGTCGAGAACAAACGGTTGCAGGCTCAGAACATAAATTTCCGCCAGAAGAATACCACTGTACGAGACAGAATGGACATTCTGAACCAGCTGTGGATCGATCGAACTGTAGGACGATCACTTTCTGCTGTATTTGCGTGATTTCAGTGTCTGTTGCTGAGTTAAAAAATAAAGCGTTTTTTTGTAGTGATTTGTATTGCAGCAGTGACGGCAAAGTATTATGCCAGTATTGGCAAATTATTTGCCAGCAGTGCTTCTGGCAAATTATTTGCCACTTTGGCACGGCAGAAAATTTGGCAAAAACATTTGCCGTTTTCGGCAAATATTTGAATGGGGCATTCCCGGCAAAATTATTTTGCCAAAATTACGGCAGATGTTCTGCCGCGACTGGCAAAATCTGGATTAGAGAGTATGGCCAAGCTTATGTGGCTTTGTCTGATTTGCGGAAAATCAGTGGTCTGCATCTGGGTGGGCTTAGATCCGTCATCGTTCTTGTGCAACATCCTCTGCTGAAAGGATACAATAGACTTCGTTAAATTGCTGTCTTCTCCCTGTGTGCAATCAAAGACCAACGTCTCCCAAAGTGCAGGGTCAACAAAGACCATGATTAGAATGAGGCTCAGATAGAGGTCTATCTTCCAACCGATGGTGTGGGTCAAGCATACAAAGTATCCCGAATTATAGCTTAATCTGCATTGACATACATGCAACCAAATGCCTTTACGTTAGACGATATGCTGACTTTCTAAAATGCTTGGATTGGCTGGTTGTGTTAGTAGAAATCAATCAGATGCTCCTCCGAAAATTTGTTGGCTTTCTCTGAAAACGAATGGTGCACCTGGAGCTGAACCAAGAAGGGCTACAATGCTTGCGCAATATTCTTATGTAAACGCATTTGTTTATGCCAGAAATCTACGATATTTGAAGCTTTTCATGAATAAAGAAAGTTTATTATAACGCACATGTACACCGGACGGACCAGTAAAGAACCCATAAAGGGCCACATGCGAGGCAATCCCCGGGGTTTGAACCCATACTATGTGTCCAACGCTGGGTGCATGTAGGGATGGGCACGAAAATTAAATCTGTTTGAATTTCGTATTCGTTAAATCAATATTTGCCCATTTTAATTTTCGTATTCGTTAGTCGATACGAAAATCAAAATGCCTAATTCGTAATCGTACGAGTATGAAAATTAATTTTCGTTACGACGATACGAGTTCATTTTGTTCCATAAAAATTAATTTTCGTATTTTCACGGTAGGTTTTAGACTGCAAGTAAGGACCCAGTTTAGGCTTTTCAGCACTAAAATATGCCTTAAATATCAGTTCTGAATGCACAAATTCTGTAGAGCTCGATTTCTCGCTAATGTTGGCGTGTTTTTATCATTGTGACGCATGCTTATATTGTACCTACGTACGTATGTATTGTATTACGTTCATATGTAGTACATACGTTCATTGCAGGTAACGTATGCGCTTTGAGCCAGGAGATTGTCCCTAAGTGGACAGTCAAGCGTTGTGTGTGTAAAATACTGACTCAAGAAAGTGTATGTACGATTGTACTAAACAGTGCCAGTACTTGCAGCAAGATGAACAAGTTCCTTGGGTCAACTAAGTTAAAAATGCTTCCTATAATACTTGTTCAACAAGCCCAAAAATGGTTTGGCCATTGCATTCTTACAGTGAAAATGCTTTTGTATGTTTGAAATCCGTTAAATTGCTAATAATTCAGCTGATCTAGATTGCTGATTAAAATTCGTAACGAAAATTAATTTTCGTATTAGCTGTATTTAATTTTCGTATTCGTTTAATTTTCGTTTCAATATTTCTCTAATTTCCGTATTCGTATTCGATACGAAATTTAAAAATCTTCGATTTAATACTAGTACTACGAAAATTAATTTTCGTGCCCATCCCTAGGTGCATGGCAGGTAAAGTTGCTACGATACACCACAGACGAAGACAATGGATGATGGCATGCCTTAATTTCACTCGATCCTTACTTCGCGCGTGGGAATGCAGAAGAGGGTGGTGTCTTCCAGCCGAGTGGGCGCGAACTTTCGCAAAGCGAACGTGTTCTCCCTTCGAAATACTGGTTCCGAACCCGATTTCAGTTTGTCCACCTTTTCAAGTGGTACTAAGAAGCTGCTGCTTGGAAATAACTCCGGCTCACTATCAAATTGGCAGGGTGTTCATGCTTGCAGTCGGCGGAGGTGGACAGGCGATGTTGGTGGCAGAGAGCAGTGTCCTCGTCACTTATAACTACCGTCACAGCCTTTAAAACTGACTGCTACTGCTCTTTCAGCTTTTCGTACTTTTCCTCCATTTCAACAATCAGAATACAACTTAGGCTAAACAGCTGAAAAATTTGAAGTTTGAATTTTCATGCAAGAGATTTGATTTTAAGCGATATCACAGCGAAAGCTACCTACCAGGCCCTGTAGATAACGACGATAGAATCGTAACAAAGGACTTTTTATACTTTTTAGGAGCCGGTTTAAGTTAATGACGACCTTTAATGATAGTTTTGATGACGACCGGTCGCCCGGTTCATAGTTTTTGATACCTTCTTAGCTGTCTAGACACTTCGGATGGGCGTAAATGTGCAAACCCAATCTTCCATGCGGACACCTTGTCGCTGCGTATAAATGGTTTTGAATTTAGGCGGTAGACTGCTCCTCACGTCTCACCGGCCAATCAACCTCTACACAGCCAGGTGCGTGGGAATGTCACGGCGACTCAGTCTTGCCAGCGAGCGGGACGGTAGAGCGGTCATTGTTGGTTGCGATTGAGTGGAGAGTGGCTAGAGACGCAATGGCGGAGCAGGCTGGACTGGACGAAGAGGTATGTGTTTCAATCACCAGCTGCCGCAATGTAGGCACATAAAACGGCGCAAGCGAGGGCGCCTTTACAGTTTTAGACTGTAAAGTTGCATAGATTATAAGCCGGACCCAATCTCACAAAACGGGGAGTCAGGACGGCCTGAACCGGCAAGGAAACAAAAACGCAACAGGAAAATAGAACGAAACAGGTCTCTCCAAACACTTATCAACTTACTCACCGGCGATTCCCCGAAGCGGGGCCCCTTGAGTTAATTTACTCAAAATTGCACGGCCACCAAGCACCGTAACCTTAGTTGTGGCTAACGTAAAGGGCTTCTGTAATCCTTGATACAATGTTTCAACTAACCCTACATTTGCTGCTTCTGCTGTAGCGCATTCTTTCCTTAGCAATTCGATCCCTTTTACGTCTTGTATCTGTCATTTCCTTACTTATCTGTATCCAAGCATTTACTGTCGCGTTTTTGGTCTCCATGTTTTCACTTTCAGGAACGAATAATTCCAAAGACAGTGATTCTGTATTGTGTGACATGCATGTGATTGTAGCAGTAGTAGTGCCATTGTGCTCTTGCCTTGACCTTTCTGTTCGGCCGGTTGTACACCTTACTCTCCAATAAGCTGGTGCTGCCCCTAGAAGCAGCTATTACCTTTATTGAGGAGGACGTGCGAACAACGTATGTAGCAGATAATTACAAAAAATATTTTTTTGACTTTCAAATTTTTTACAGCTCTGTCAAACTTTACCAAAATTCAAAGTTTTAGGCAAATCGAGACAAAAAGTTGAGAAAAAGCAGCAGGGACAAAGGAAGGAGGAAGAAAAACAAAGAAAGAAGGAGGAGAAGGCTTTGAAGCGACGACAGGATAAGCAGAAGGAGAAGCAGCGAAAGGAAGCGAGAGAACGAGATGAGCTGTTTGAGGACGCAAAAGTGATATCCAATTTTGTACTGAGTGTTTGTGCCAGTATGCCAGCGGTCGGCTTGTACTTTCCACCGCTTTCTGCCCTGCGGGTGTTCGGCCTCCTTGCAGTGCTGCTATGCATCCTGTTTTGGGTCAACAAAATTCCCCCAGGCCGAAAATATTGCGAAAACGAAAACAGAGCGCTAAGGTGACATCAATGGAGTTGGGGACTCCTCAAACTCATACTAAGAGCAAGCCGGAGGTAATAAAGAGTTTTCTCAAAACGGTCAACATGTAGTAAAGCGTTGCAGAACGCAATCGGAAGCATTTAAGCACGAGTTGCGAAGAAGGAAACGGCCGAGAAAGCATACCTCATAAAAGGCAAATTCGAAGCTTTTTCTTGTCAAGTAAAGAGTTGTCGATGATCCCTTCTAGAAGGCAGTATTTTTAACGCACATCCTTTCCTAACACTTTAATGCCTTTAAGCCATTCAATTTTCTCAAGAAGAAATTTATAAATTAGTGGACCATATTACAGTTCTTCGACGAGGCAAGCCGTGAAATTTACTCCAGCAGCTGCCACGAAGGCGATTCAAGTGCCAAGGAGCCGGTCGACGCAACTGCAACCAACGAGGGACCAGCCGTGAGAAGGAAATGGCCAAGAAGTCCAATACAGTAAAAAGCTGTTTTCATAATTTTCCTGTGTAATGAAGTTACCTGATGCAGCCTAACAGAGGGCATTGTTTTAACTCAGTCCCGTCAACGACAGTAGAACGCCTTTTAGCCATTAAGTTTTATCTGTTGTCGCTTATAGCACAAATAGAGGCTGTATCCAGTAGGTCGCAGTGTCTTTACTGTCACCTCAACAAGTACCCTATTTTACACAGCTCGACATAAAGGAGGTAAGTGTAAGCATTAATGATCGCAATTCTCTATCTTCTACTCTATACGCTAACCAACCACTTCGGGATTGCACAAACTAGTCGGCTTTGTTCGTTTCTAACAGTTCCCGGGAAATTGACTCTATTTTCATACGATTGTGGTCGGGGCTCGCCATCATTTCTGCGCACAGTATGAGAAGTGTCGTAATCGACGCCCAGTTACATTTTTCGTTCAAAAACTTTGTGCCCAAATCGCGGACTTGCTCCATGGACAATTGGCTCGCTAATCTTATAACTGTCGGCTCTTGAGACGAATCATCCAACCGATGATTTTGTTCAACGTTACATGGCGCCGTACAGTAGCGGTTGACCAACTCTGTTCGCCTCTCGCTCAACTACACAATTGCAATGCCAAAGTGCGTCTACTCTGCTTCATATCTAAATGAAGACGCCGTGGACAAGTGACTGGCTTACAGACAGAAGCAATTTTGGCCGAAAACAGTCGGATGCCAAGGAACTAGTTTGTGATGCTGGTTTTGTTTTGCATTTAATTGTCAGTTTCGTGCGGCTTTTGAATAGCAGAATTCCCTGACCTTTCCCTGACTTTTCCATGACCGAACTCAAAATTCCCTGACCAACCAGGGTGAGGAAACTGTAACCAATGTGAAAACAATTTTGAAAAATTGACTTTGTAAAACGCATTTAAACGGTATTCAGAGGGTAAATTTCCGTTTAAGTTGTAGTATATAAAATCAGAAGACCGATTTTCAAAATTGTGTTATGTAAAGGTATGACAGGACTATTCAGCGGTGAGATGTTTCTGCTGCTATCAAATTTTTCCCTGGCCAGACACCAAATTCCCTGACTTTTATAAAATTCCCTGACTTTTCCATGACTCCCTGACTTTCCAGGTCCAGCACGAACCCTGATTGTTGATGGAGTCTGGGTCTACAGCCAATACACTGAGTGCTGGTTGGGTTTCAACCCTAGCCGTTTGAGGATTGGAACCACCCTTACAGACCAACCAGAGGATATCCCTACTCACTTTATAAAAGCTTCATCCTAGAATTATTAACAAAGCATGTAACATCATTATGTAAACATAGTTATTTTTTAAGGCTAAAAGTTTCTTTAGAGCATCCTTTTATATACCTGATGTAATTGAATTAACCAATGGCGAAAGAAATGTTATTATTTGGATGGGAGCTCTTGTTGATTTGTAGCGCGTTCTGGGCTCGGCTCCGATCGGACCGCGAGCTTTTTAACCTGGATAAACTCGCTCGATCTGGGCTCGCGAGCGGACTCGAATTGAGCTTTTTCAAGCTCGTGAACAGATGTTAGGGGTTGTCCGGGGGAGGGGTTCCGAAAATGGGCAAAATACCATTAGGTAACTTTTGCACGCCCCCGATAGAGCTCACTACCAAACCTACCTGCGCTCAACTAAACAAATAACATACCTGAAGATTTATAATTTCCCAGGCAGAGTCTGTCGCTATTTTCTTTGTCCTCAGCGTGCTCTCAACCGAATGCAGCACTTGTGCTTAGCCACAAACAGACTAAGCACTTTTTCACAGTCAAAACATTGCTCCTCTTTGTCGCTTAGCACCATGCTCCCGATTCATGCAGAGTGTTTACATAAATGATTGCCTTGGTCACAAAGCTCGCCCAACAGTCCTGACTGGCTCTCTAAAAAGGTATCTCAACATGCCGCGCATACTATTAGCGAGCGATAAACGAGGCTGCTACTGGCCGGCCGGCCATACGCCCCAAGGGAGAAAATTTTCGCTTATTTAAGGCAAAATATGCGTTTTTTTGGGACCCCCGAGGTCTCCAAACACCCCTCTGAATTTTTCCGGCCCATGTATGGCTAGCTTATTAAAGTTCGGTGAGATTAGACATAGGCAACTGCTGGCTGGCCACTGGTCACTTGCCCTGCCAATTAGATCAAATTACACTAATAGCTCGCTAAGGTTAGGTAGTGGCGAACCTGGGTTGCTAATAGCTCACTAAACAGCTGACTTAGCGAACTTTGTGACTCTGTTCGTGATTTGTACTGTACAGCAGCTTAGAAAAGTTTACATACCCATTGTGTTGGGTTAACCGAGGCTGACGCTGATGCTCATCCAATATTTGATGGAGTGCCCCACTTTGGTCAGTAAGACTAAAATTCTGCATCCGATTAGACTCAAATTGGTTGCTATAAGCTCCGCGTCAGGGACCAGAATTAACAGCCCCTTTCAGAAAACTGGCGACCTCTAAAGTTTCGCGGAAATTGCGAGTTGTATTTATTACCCATACCCCTATGTTGATTCTGTCTGAGATCTAAAATTCTGATAAGATTGGGCAAAGGTTCGGTATCCGCGACCGCGAAGTAGACACCACACAGAATAGACAAAAACGTCAGCAGGTCAAGACAGTTTGACTGGATCCAGAATTTTGCGGTAACTTTAAAAGCCAAGTAAAATCAAAGGAACTAAGTTTGACACTAAACTGGCTCAATGTTACCGTATAAAAATGTGCGGCTGCTCAGCGCACTGCCTTTGCCATCCCACGAGTCGGAGATTACCTAGCGGCGGATTGTTGGAATAGCCGCCGAAATACGAGTCGTGCTGCCGGGTGAATTCGGTAACGGTGTTGCGATGAGCAATAAACTAAAATAACAGCACGTGTCTCTAGATTATGACAAACATGTCTCAAATAAAACTAATCACCTGTTGCACGCCATCATGAGTGACCGAGAAAACATCTCTTCTGGCAGTGAAGTCAGAGGCTGGCATCTCCTGCTCGTTCTCTTGGAGATCCCCTGGATCCCCGAAACCAACCCCTTCACACCACCGGCAGTCTCTTCTGACTGATTTCTTATCCTGCAAAATCTGGTGTCTGAAAATTGGCATTTGTTTGGACAATCATTAAATTTGGGTGTCAATTCTCTGTCTCTGCAACCACATTAAAATGCCATTCGTAGGGCGACTGCACAGTCTACAGAAAACTTCGCTTCAGAATGGACTGATTGCACATACCACACTGCATTAGTCACATTACCAGACTATTGCTCTAAACAGATTACCAATCTATGATGTGGAGAGCTCTATTGGTGGCCAAGTTTTGATAGCGCAATTGAGCATTTCATGCGACACAATCTTCAAAACACTCAGACTAAACCTATAACTGGTTGGAGCAGTCAGACCAATCTATGATGTGGATGGGAGTGCTGACTGATTTCTTATCCTGCAAAATCTGGTGTCTGAAAATTGGCATTTGTTTGGACAATCATTAAATTTGGGTGTCAATTCTCTGTCTCTGCAACCACATTAAAATGCCATTCGTAGGGCGACTGCACAGTCTACAGAAAACTTCGCTTCAGAATGGACTGATTGCACATACCACACTGCATTAGTCACATTACCAGACTATTGCTCTAAACAGATTACCAATCTATGACGTGGAGAGCTCTATTGGTGGCCAAGTTTTGATAGCGCAATTGAGCATTTCATGTGACACACAAAACACTGAGACCAAACCTAGAACTGGTTGGAGCAGTCAGACCAATCTATGATGTGGATGGGAGTGCTGACTCATTTCTTATCCTGCAAAATCTGGTGTCTGAAAATTGGCATTTGTTTGGACAATCATTAAATTTGGGTGTCAATTCTCTGTCTCTGCAACCACATTAAAATGCCATTCGTAGGGCGACTGCACAGTCTACAGAAAACTTCGCTTCAGAATGGACTGATTGCACATACCACACTGCATTAGTCACATTACCAGACTATTGCTCTAAACAGATTACCAATCTATGATGTGGAGAGCTCTATTGGTGGCCAAGTTTTGATAGCGCAATTGAGCATTTCATGCGACACAATCTTCAAAACACTCAGACTAAACCTATAACTGGTTGGAGCAGTCAGACCAAATCTGGAAATGGTTGGAGCATTGAGACCAAATCTCGAACTGGTTGGACCAATTTAACTTGCAAAACACTGAGACCAAACCTAGAACTGGTTGGAGCAGTCAGACCAATCTATGATGTGGATGGGAGTGCTGACTGATTTCTTATCCTGCAAAATCTGGTGTCTGAAAATTGGCATTTGTTTGGACAATCATTAAATTTGGGTGTCAATTCTCTGTCTCTGCAACCACATTAAAATGCCATTCGTAGGGCGACTGCACAGTCTACAGAAAACTTCGCTTCAGAATGGACTGATTGCACATACCACACTGCATTAGTCACATTACCAGACTATTGCTCTAAACAGATTACCAATCTATGACGTGGAGAGCTCTATTGGTGGCCAAGTTTTGATAGCGCAATTGAGCATTTCATGTGACACACAAAACACTGAGACCAAACCTAGAACTGGTTGGAGCAGTCAGACCAATCTATGATGTGGATGGGAGTGCTGACTCATTTCTTATCCTGCAAAATCTGGTGTCTGAAAATTGGCATTTGTTTGGACAATCATTAAATTTGGGTGTCAATTCTCTGTCTCTGCAACCACATTAAAATGCCATTCGTAGGGCGACTGCACAGTCTACAGAAAACTTCGCTTCAGAATGGACTGATTGCACATACCACACTGCATTAGTCACATTACCAGACTATTGCTCTAAACAGATTACCAATCTATGACGTGGAGAGCTCTATTGGTGGCCAAGTTTTGATAGCGCAATTGAGCATTTCATGCGACACAATCTGCAAAACACTCAGACTAAACCTATAACTGGTTGGAGCAGTCAGACCAATCTATGATGTGGATGGGAGTGCTGACTGATTTCTTATCCTGCAAAATCTGGTGTCTGAAAATTGGCATTTGTTTGGACAATCATTAAATTTGGGTGTCAATTCTCTGTCTCTGCAACCACATTAAAATGCCATTCGTAGGGCGACTGCACAGTCTACAGAAAACTTCGCTTCAGAATGGACTGATTGCACATACCACACTGCATTAGTCACATTACCAGACTATTGCTCTAAACAGATTACCAATCTATGATGTGGAGAGCTCTATTGGTGGCCAAGTTTTGATAGCGCAATTGAGCATTTCATGCGACACAATCTTCAAAACACTCAGACTAAACCTATAACTGGTTGGAGCAGTCAGACCAAATCTGGAAATGGTTGGAGCATTGAGACCAAATCTCGAACTGGTTGGACCAATTTAACTTGCAAAACACTGAGACCAAACCTAGAACTGGTTGGAGCAGTCAGACCAATCTATGATGTGGATGGGAGTGCTGACTGATTTCTTATCCTGCAAAATCTGGTGTCTGAAAATTGGCATTTGTTTGGACAATCATTAAATTTGGGTGTCAATTCTCTGTCTCTGCAACCACATTAAAATGCCATTCGTAGGGCGACTGCACAGTCTACAGAAAACTTCGCTTCAGAATGGACTGATTGCACATACCACACTGCATTAGTCACATTACCAGACTATTGCTCTAAACAGATTACCAATCTATGATGTGGAGAGCTCTATTGGTGGCCAAGTTTTGATAGCGCAATTGAGCATTTCATGCGACACAATCTTCAAAACACTCAGACTAAACCTAGAACTGGTTGGAGCAGTCAGACCAATCTATGATGTGGATGGGAGTGCTGACTGATTTCTTATCCTGCAAAATCTGGTGTCTGAAAATTGGCATTTGTTTGGACAATCATTAAATTTGGATGTCAATTCTCTGTCTCTGCAACCACATTAAAATGCCATTCGTAGGGCGACTGCACAGTCTACAGAAAACTTCGCTTCAGAATGGACTGATTGCACATACCACACTGCATTAGTCACATTACCAGACTATTGCTCTAAACAGATTACCAATCTATGATGTGGAGAGCTCTATTGGTGGCCAAGTTTTGATAGCGCAATTGAGCATTTCATGCGACACAATCTTCAAAACACTCAGACTAAACCTATAACTGGTTGGAGCAGTCAGACCAAATCTGGAAATGGTTGGAGCATTGAGACCAAATCTCGAACTGGTTGGACCAATTTAACTTACAAAACACTGAGACCAAACCTAGAACTGGTTGGAGCAGTCAGACCAATCTATGATGTGGATGGGAGTGCTGACTGATTTCTTATCCTGCAAAATCTGGTGTCTGAAAATTGGCATTTGTTTGGACAATCATTAAATTTGGGTGTCAATTCTCTGTCTCTGCAACCACATTAAAATGCCATTCGTAGGGCGACTGCACAGTCTACAGAAAACTTCGCTTCAGAATGGACTGATTGCACATACCACACTGCATTAGTCACATTACCAGACTATTGCTCTAAACAGATTACCAATCTATGATGTGGAGAGCTCTATTGGTGGCCAAGTTTTGATAGCGCAATTGAGCATTTCATGCGACACAATCTTCAAAACACTGAGACTAAACCTATAACTGGTTGGAGCAGTCAGACCAAATCTGGAAATGGTTGGAGCATTGAGACCAAATCTCGAACTGGTTGGACCAATTTAACTTGCAAAACACTGAGACCAAACCTAGAACTGGTTGGAGCAGTCAGACCAATCTATGATGTGGATGGGAGTGCTGACTGATTTCTTATCCTGCAAAATCTGGTGTCTGAAAATTGGCATTTGTTTGGACAATCATTAAATTTGGGTGTCAATTCTCTGTCTCTGCAACCACATTAAAATGCCATTCGTAGGGCGACTGCACAGTCTACAGAAAACTTCGCTTCAGAATGGACTGATTGCACATACCACACTGCATTAGTCACATTACCAGACTATTGCTCTAAACAGATTACCAATCTATGATGTGGAGAGCTCTATTGGTGGCCAAGTTTTGATAGCGCAAAACACTGAGACCAAACCTAGAACTGGTTGGAGCAGTCAGACCAATCTATGATGTGGATGGGAGTGCTGACTGATTTCTTATCCTGCAAAATCTGGTGTCTGAAAATTGGCATTTGTTTGGACAATCATTAAATTTGGGTGTCAATTCTCTGTCTCTGCAACCACATTAAAATGCCATTCGTAGGGCGACTGCACAGTCTACAGAAAACTTCGCTTCAGAATGGACTGATTGCACATACCACACTGCATTAGTCACATTACCAGACTATTGCTCTAAACAGATTACCAATCTATGATGTGGAGAGCTCTATTGGTGGCCAAGTTTTGATAGCGCAATTGAGCATTTCATGCGACACAATCTTCAAAACACTGAGACTAAACCTATAACTGGTTGGAGCAGTCAGACCAAATCTGGAAATGGTTGGAGCATTGAGACCAAATCTCGAACTGGTTGGACCAATTTAACTTGCAAAACACTGAGACCAAACCTAGAACTGGTTGGAGCAGTCAGACCAATCTATGATGTGGATGGGAGTGCTGACTGATTTCTTATCCTGCAAAATCTGGTGTCTGAAAATTGGCATTTGTTTGGACAATCATTAAATTTGGGTGTCAATTCTCTGTCTCTGCAACCACATTAAAATGCCATTCGTAGGGCGACTGCACAGTCTACAGAAAACTTCGCTTCAGAATGGACTGATTGCACATACCACACTGCATTAGTCACATTACCAGACTATTGCTCTAAACAGATTACCAATCTATGACGTGGAGAGCTCTATTGGTGGCCAAGTTTTGATAGCGCAATTGAGCATTTCATGCGACACAATCTTCAAAACACTGAGACTAAACCTATAACTGGTTGGAGCAGTCAGACCAAATCTGGAAATGGTTGGAGCATTGAGACCAAATCTCGAACTGGTTGGACCAATTTAACTTGCAAAACACTGAGACCAAACCTAGAACTGGTTGGAGCAGTCAGACCAATCTATGATGTGGATGGGAGTGCTGACTGATTTCTTATCCTGCAAAATCTGGTGTCTGAAAATTGGCATTTGTTTGGACAATCATTAAATTTGGGTGTCAATTCTCTGTCTCTGCAACCACATTAAAATGCCATTCGTAGGGCGACTGCACAGTCTACAGAAAACTTCGCTTCAGAATGGACTGATTGCACATACCACACTGCATTAGTCACATTACCAGACTATTGCTCTAAACAGATTACCAATCTATGACGTGGAGAGCTCTATTGGTGGCCAAGTTTTGATAGCGCAATTGAGCATTTCATGCGACACAATCTTCAAAACACTGAGACTAAACCTATAACTGGTTGGAGCAGTCAGACCAAATCTGGAAATGGTTGGAGCATTGAGACCAAATCTCGAACTGGTTGGACCAATTTAACTTACAAAACACTGAGACCAAACCTAGAACTGGTTGGAGCAGTCAGACCAATCTATGATGTGGATGGGAGTGCTGACTGATTTCTTATCCTGCAAAATCTGGTGTCTGAAAATTGGCATTTGTTTGGACAATCATTAAATTTGGGTGTCAATTCTCTGTCTCTGCAACCACATTAAAATGCCATTCGTAGGGCGACTGCACAGTCTACAGAAAACTTCGCTTCAGAATGGACTGATTGCACATACCACACTGCATTAGTCACATTACCAGACTATTGCTCTAAACAGATTACCAATCTATGATGTGGAGAGCTCTATTGGTGGCCAAGTTTTGATAGCGCAATTGAGCATTTCATGCGACACAATCTTCAAAACACTGAGACTAAACCTATAACTGGTTGGAGCAGTCAGACCAAATCTGGAAATGGTTGGAGCATTGAGACCAAATCTCGAACTGGTTGGACCAATTTAACTTACAAAACACTGAGACCAAACCTAGAACTGGTTGGAGCAGTCAGACCAATCTATGATGTGGATGGGAGTGCTGACTGATTTCTTATCCTGCAAAATCTGGTGTCTGAAAATTGGCATTTGTTTGGACAATCATTAAATTTGGGTGTCAATTCTCTGTCTCTGCAACCACATTAAAATGCCATTCGTAGGGCGACTGCACAGTCTACAGAAAACTTCGCTTCAGAATGGACTGATTGCACATACCACACTGCATTAGTCACATTACCAGACTATTGCTCTAAACAGATTACCAATCTATGATGTGGAGAGCTCTATTGGTGGCCAAGTTTTGATAGCGCAATTGAGCATTTCATGCGACACAATCTTCAAAACACTGAGACTAAACCTATAACTGGTTGGAGCAGTCAGACCAAATCTGGAAATGGTTGGAGCATTGAGACCAAATCTCGAACTGGTTGGACCAATTTAACTTACAAAACACTGAGACCAAACCTAGAACTGGTTGGAGCAGTCAGACCAATCTATGATGTGGATGGGAGTGCTGACTGATTTCTTATCCTGCAAAATCTGGTGTCTGAAAATTGGCATTTGTTTGGACAATCATTAAATTTGGGTGTCAATTCTCTGTCTCTGCAACCACATTAAAATGCCATTCGTAGGGCGACTGCACAGTCTACAGAAAACTTCGCTTCAGAATGGACTGATTGCACATACCACACTGCATTAGTCACATTACCAGACTATTGCTCTAAACAGATTACCAATCTATGATGTGGAGAGCTCTATTGGTGGCCAAGTTTTGATAGCGCAATTGAGCATTTCATGCGACACAATCTTCAAAACACTGAGACTAAACCTATAACTGGTTGGAGCAGTCAGACCAAATCTGGAAATGGTTGGAGCATTGAGACCAAATCTCGAACTGGTTGGACCAATTTAACTTACAAAACACTGAGACCAAACCTAGAACTGGTTGGAGCAGTCAGACCAATCTATGATGTGGATGGGAGTGCTGACTGATTTCTTATCCTGCAAAATCTGGTGTCTGAAAATTGGCATTTGTTTGGACAATCATTAAATTTGGGTGTCAATTCTCTGTCTCTGCAACCACATTAAAATGCCATTCGTAGGGCGACTGCACAGTCTACAGAAAACTTCGCTTCAGAATGGACTGATTGCACATACCACACTGCATTAGTCACATTACCAGACTATTGCTCTAAACAGATTACCAATCTATGATGTGGAGAGCTCTATTGGTGGCCAAGTTTTGATAGCGCAATTGAGCATTTCATGCGACACAATCTTCAAAACACTGAGACTAAACCTATAACTGGTTGGAGCAGTCAGACCAAATCTGGAAATGGTTGGAGCATTGAGACCAAATCTCGAACTGGTTGGACCAATTTAACTTACAAAACACTGAGACCAAACCTAGAACTGGTTGGAGCAGTCAGACCAATCTATGATGTGGATGGGAGTGCTGACTGATTTCTTATCCTGCAAAATCTGGTGTCTGAAAATTGGCATTTGTTTGGACAATCATTAAATTTGGGTGTCAATTCTCTGTCTCTGCAACCACATTAAAATGCCATTCGTAGGGCGACTGCACAGTCTACAGAAAACTTCGCTTCAGAATGGACTGATTGCACATACCACACTGCATTAGTCACATTACCAGACTATTGCTCTAAACAGATTACCAATCTATGATGTGGAGAGCTCTATTGGTGGCCAAGTTTTGATAGCGCAATTGAGCATTTCATGCGACACAATCTTCAAAACACTGAGACTAAACCTATAACTGGTTGGAGCAGTCAGACCAAATCTGGAAATGGTTGGAGCATTGAGACCAAATCTCGAACTGGTTGGACCAATTTAACTTACAAAACACTGAGACCAAACCTAGAACTGGTTGGAGCAGTCAGACCAATCTATGATGTGGATGGGAGTGCTGACTGATTTCTTATCCTGCAAAATCTGGTGTCTGAAAATTGGCATTTGTTTGGACAATCATTAAATTTGGGTGTCAATTCTCTGTCTCTGCAACCACATTAAAATGCCATTCGTAGGGCGACTGCACAGTCTACAGAAAACTTCGCTTCAGAATGGACTGATTGCACATACCACACTGCATTAGTCACATTACCAGACTATTGCTCTAAACAGATTACCAATCTATGATGTGGAGAGCTCTATTGGTGGCCAAGTTTTGATAGCGCAATTGAGCATTTCATGCGACACAATCTTCAAAACACTGAGACTAAACCTATAACTGGTTGGAGCAGTCAGACCAAATCTGGAAATGGTTGGAGCATTGAGACCAAATCTCGAACTGGTTGGACCAATTTAACTTACAAAACACTGAGACCAAACCTAGAACTGGTTGGAGCAGTCAGACCAATCTATGATGTGGATGGGAGTGCTGACTGATTTCTTATCCTGCAAAATCTGGTGTCTGAAAATTGGCATTTGTTTGGACAATCATTAAATTTGGGTGTCAATTCTCTGTCTCTGCAACCACATTAAAATGCCATTCGTAGGGCGACTGCACAGTCTACAGAAAACTTCGCTTCAGAATGGACTGATTGCACATACCACACTGCATTAGTCACATTACCAGACTATTGCTCTAAACAGATTACCAATCTATGATGTGGAGAGCTCTATTGGTGGCCAAGTTTTGATAGCGCAATTGAGCATTTCATGCGACACAATCTTCAAAACACTGAGACTAAACCTATAACTGGTTGGAGCAGTCAGACCAAATCTGGAAATGGTTGGAGCATTGAGACCAAATCTCGAACTGGTTGGACCAATTTAACTTACAAAACACTGAGACCAAACCTAGAACTGGTTGGAGCAGTCAGACCAATCTATGATGTGGATGGGAGTGCTGACTGATTTCTTATCCTGCAAAATCTGGTGTCTGAAAATTGGCATTTGTTTGGACAATCATTAAATTTGGGTGTCAATTCTCTGTCTCTGCAACCACATTAAAATGCCATTCGTAGGGCGACTGCACAGTCTACAGAAAACTTCGCTTCAGAATGGACTGATTGCACATACCACACTGCATTAGTCACATTACCAGACTATTGCTCTAAACAGATTACCAATCTATGATGTGGAGAGCTCTATTGGTGGCCAAGTTTTGATAGCGCAATTGAGCATTTCATGCGACACAATCTTCAAAACACTGAGACTAAACCTATAACTGGTTGGAGCAGTCAGACCAAATCTGGAAATGGTTGGAGCATTGAGACCAAATCTCGAACTGGTTGGACCAATTTAACTTGCAAAACACTGAGACCAAACCTAGAACTGGTTGGAGCAGTCAGACCAATCTATGATGTGGATGGGAGTGCTGACTGATTTCTTATCCTGCAAAATCTGGTGTCTGAAAATTGGCATTTGTTTGGACAATCATTAAATTTGGGTGTCAATTCTCTGTCTCTGCAACCACATTAAAATGCCATTCGTAGGGCGACTGCACAGTCTACAGAAAACTTCGCTTCAGAATGGACTGATTGCACATACCACACTGCATTAGTCACATTACCAGACTATTGCTCTAAACAGATTACCAATCTATGATGTGGAGAGCTCTATTGGTGGCCAAGTTTTGATAGCGCAATTGAGCATTTCATGCGACACAATCTTCAAAACACTGAGACTAAACCTATAACTGGTTGGAGCAGTCAGACCAAATCTGGAAATGGTTGGAGCATTGAGACCAAATCTCGAACTGGTTGGAGCAGTCAGACCAATCTATGATGTGGATGGGAGTGCTGACTGATTTCTTATCCTGCAAAATCTGGTGTCTGAAAATTGGCATTTGTTTGGACAATCATTAAATTTGGGTGTCAATTCTCTGTCTCTGCAACCACATTAAAATGCCATTCGTAGGGCGACTGCACAGTCTACAGAAAACTTCGCTTCAGAATGGACTGATTGCACATACCACACTGCATTAGTCACATTACCAGACTATTGCTCTAAACAGATTACCAATCTATGATGTGGAGAGCTCTATTGGTGGCCAAGTTTTGATAGCGCAATTGAGCATTTCATGCGACACAATCTTCAAAACACTGAGACTAAACCTATAACTGGTTGGAGCAGTCAGACCAAATCTGGAAATGGTTGGAGCATTGAGACCAAATCTCGAACTGGTTGGACCAATTTAACTTGCAAAACACTGAGACCAAACCTAGAACTGGTTGGAGCAGTCAGACCAATCTATGATGTGGATGGGAGTGCTGACTGATTTCTTATCCTGCAAAATCTGGTGTCTGAAAATTGGCATTTGTTTGGACAATCATTAAATTTGGGTGTCAATTCTCTGTCTCTGCAACCACATTAAAATGCCATTCGTAGGGCGACTGCACAGTCTACAGAAAACTTCGCTTCAGAATGGACTGATTGCACATACCACACTGCATTAGTCACATTACCAGACTATTGCTCTAAACAGATTACCAATCTATGATGTGGAGAGCTCTATTGGTGGCCAAGTTTCGATAGCGCAATTGAGCATTTCATGCGACACAATCTTCAAAACACTAGACAAACCTAAACTGGTTGGGAGTAGACAAAGAGAAGGATGATCCCCACGGTCAAGAGACAATCAATGGTGTCAACTCTTCTCCACCACAAAACCTCTAGGGACGCACAGCTCAAAACGCTCAAAGACTGAGCACAACCACACCAATCACAACCAGAAGCTCTAAACACCAAGTTTTGATAGCGCAATTGAGCATTTCATGCGACACAATCTTCAAAACACTGAGACTAAACCTATAACTGGTTGGAGCAGTCAGACCAAATCTGGAAATGGTTGGAGCATTGAGACCAAATCTCGAACTGGTTGGACCAATTTAACTTGCAAAACACTGAGACCAAACCTAGAACTGGTTGGAGCAGTCAGACCAATCTATGATGTGGATGGGAGTGCTGACTGATTTCTTATCCTGCAAAATCTGGTGTCTGAAAATTGGCATTTGTTTGGACAATCATTAAATTTGGGTGTCAATTCTCTGTCTCTGCAACCACATTAAAATGCCATTCGTAGGGCGACTGCACAGTATACAGAAAACTTCGCTCCAGAATGGACTGATTGCACATACCACACTGCATTAGTCACATTACCAGACTATTGCTCTAAACAGATTACCAATCTATGATGTGGAGAGCTCTATTGGTGGCCAAGTTTTGATAGCGCAATTGAGCATTTCATGCGACACAATCTTCAAAACACTCAGACTAAACCTATAACTGGTTGGAGCAGTCAGACCAAATCTGGAAATGGTTGGAGCATTGAGACCAAATCTCGAACTGGTTGGACCAATTTAACTTGCAAAACACTGAGACCAAACCTAGAACTGGTTGGAGCAGTCAGACCAATCTATGATGTGGATGGGAGTGCTGACTGATTTCTTATCCTGCAAAATCTGGTGTCTGAAAATTGGCATTTGTTTGGACAATCATTAAATTTGGGTGTCAATTCTCTGTCTCTGCAACCACATTAAAATGCCATTCGTAGGGCGACTGCACAGTCTACAGAAAACTTCGCTTCAGAATGGACTGATTGCACATACCACACTGCATTAGTCACATTACCAGACTATTGCTCTAAACAGATTACCAATCTATGATGTGGAGAGCTCTATTGGTGGCCAAGTTTTGATAGCGCAATTGAGCATTTCATGCGACACAATCTTCAAAACACTGAGACTAAACCTATAACTGGTTGGAGCAGTCAGACCAAATCTGGAAATGGTTGGAGCATTGAGACCAAATCTCGAACTGGTTGGACCAATTTAACTTGCAAAACACTGAGACCAAACCTAGAACTGGTTGGAGCAGTCAGACCAATCTATGATGTGGATGGGAGTGCTGACTGATTTCTTATCCTGCAAAATCTGGTGTCTGAAAATTGGCATTTGTTTGGACAATCATTAAATTTGGGTGTCAATTCTCTGTCTCTGCAACCACATTAAAATGCCATTCGTAGGGCGACTGCACAGTCTACAGAAAACTTCGCTTCAGAATGGACTGATTGCACATACCACACTGCATTAGTCACATTACCAGACTATTGCTCTAAACAGATTACCAATCTATGATGTGGAGAGCTCTATTGGTGGCCAAGTTTTGATAGCGCAATTGAGCATTTCATGCGACACAATCTTCAAAACACTGAGACTAAACCTATAACTGGTTGGAGCAGTCAGACCAAATCTGGAAATGGTTGGAGCATTGAGACCAAATCTCGAACTGGTTGGACCAATTTAACTTGCAAAACACTGAGACCAAACCTAGAACTGGTTGGAGCAGTCAGACCAATCTATGATGTGGATGGGAGTGCTGACTGATTTCTTATCCTGCAAAATCTGGTGTCTGAAAATTGGCATTTGTTTGGACAATCATTAAATTTGGGTGTCAATCCTCTGTCTCTGCAACCACATTACATTAAAGGGTATCAATCTCTTAACCTGCAGCCACATTAAAATGCCATTCGTAGGGCGACTTCAGAGTCTACAGAAAACTTCGCTTCAGAATGGACTGATTGCACATACCACACTGCATTAGTCACATTACCAGACTGTTGCTCTAAACAGATTACCAATCTATGACGTGGGAGAGCTCTATTGGTAGCCAAGTTTTGATGGCACAATTGAGCATTTCATGTAACACACAAAACACTGAGACCAAACCTAGAACTGGTTGGAGCAGTCAGACCAATCTATGATGTGGATAGAGGAGTGCTGACTCATTTCTTTATCCTGCAAAATCTGGTGTCTGAAAATCGGCATTTGTTTGGACAATCATTAAATTTGGGTGTCAATTCTCTGTCTCTGCAACCACATTAAAATGCCATTCGTAGGGCGACTGCACAGTCTACAGAAAACTTCGCTTCAGAATGGACTGATTGCACATACCACACTGCATTAGTCACATTACCAGACT